>JAHZMX010005966.1:0-20422 GCA_027743895.1 Seira musarum | reverse complement strand
ATGACAATTTATGGGACATGATGGACAACAGTATCAACAAGACATTATGACATGATGAAAAACAGCATTTAACCCTTTACTCAGCTACGTCCTTACTGCTGTTTTAACTGCACTAGTTCACTATTGATATTACCACATACTTATCTAACGAGTATTTTTCGGGCAAACAATATTAAATTATAAAAGCATTAGACTAGCAACTTGGTTTAAACAAAAATCGAGTAAATTAAGCACGGTAATTTTATCAATGAAGTTGACGGATCCCAGGTAGATCTTCACGGGAGACCAGGATTTCACTTCCCTTCTAAGTAAAGGATTTCGATTAACACGACCGATACGCTTAATTTGGCCTAGAACTGCGTCTCCAGTAACAAATACATTCGCCATAACCCGAAAGCCTAGAACAATTCCCATTAGTGATTCCACAACCGCTGTGAGAAACATCAAGATTTGCGGCAGGAACAAAACAGGCCACAATTTTATCAATGCGTAAGCTCCAATTATGATGAAAATGTTGAGTTGTATAACTTTTACTACGGAGCAATATCGCTGGTGAAAATCATTAAATTCTGTAGTGAGCAACTGAATTTTACGATACATGAATTGGATTGATTTCGAGCGCTTATTACTCCAGTAGATCGTCATTACGAATTTCCTATTAAGAAAATTTTTTCGTCATCAAAATTAGTAATGTACATATTTAAAGATGATATCCAATAATGATATTTTACCTATAAAAAAGTTTGAGATAATTCCGCAGACAATGCGTAAATGTGAATGAAAAAGTGAACTCAAAAACCATAGAGGGAACGGCTACAGTCATCAAAATGACTGCTGACCCAATCATGATAGACCTTGCAATTAAAATATATGCAAACCCAAGATTTCCGTACAAGAATCTCACTATTTCCGAACTTGTGCATTGCGGCAGAAGGAAATAGCCAAAATATATTGGCAGGCACGAATCAATTAATATAACCGCCAAATATACCATCATAATTACGGGTGTAAGAAAAAGTGAATTTTGCAAGACGATGGTCACTATAATTCCGCTCCAGTCTTTTGGCTTCCAGTTGCTTTCTACGAGAATCCAAATTCAAAATTTAAAACTCTTTAACAAACACAACCGGTCTTTAAAAACTTACCATTTTCGTCTCCTTCAAATTTTAAGGCCTGATTTATCATTCGCGCAATTAGACCTCTGTTTTTAATTATGGTTCGGTGAATATAAAGTAAACTGAAACAAGCATTTTGGAAAAACACTGCCTGAAGTTTGGTTGGAGTCGATAAATTTTGATAGTTTGCGAATATTTGAACTGAGATAACAAGGACCGCGCACTCATACAATCGGACGTGCTTCATAAATTTTGAAATTATTTTTGCGTCTGAAGTACGCATGAGATTTTTCTTACCATCCCAATAACAAGGAATTTGTCCCAGAAAATTTTGAATTCGACAAGTTCGCCGGAACCAATTAATTTGCTTTTCTGAAATGAACATTTTTATTTAACGTGAAGACTTTTAATCGGCTCTCTGAATAATACTCAGTTTACTGAGTCTACCTCGCGTCATTCCACGAAGAAACGTACTAAGGGGAAAGTCTGATGGGATTAATGTGAAAATAAACTACAAATTATAATTTCGAACTTTCATTTATCTTTCCGCAGAAATATTGATATATACGACCTTCCCTATCCATGCGGGATTGGGATCAACAAAATATTATACGGGCGTTTCGCTTCGCCCCACACCACGTCATACTTAATTTATGTAACATTTGATTAACTAGAT
This sequence comes from Seira musarum, assembly GCA_027743895.1. NCBI lineage: Eukaryota > Metazoa > Arthropoda > Collembola > Entomobryomorpha > Entomobryidae > Seira > Seira musarum. Next base: position 18,631 of record JAHZMX010005966.1, on the reverse strand, counting down.
CGGACCACCGCATCGTGTATTTCTCCATCGCATGGTTGTGGGAACAGCATGTCAGTGTTAAAATAATCGCCCAGAAAAACAATTTGTGATTCTGGCGAGTCAGCCCATTTAAAATATGTATGCACACGTGGATTTTCATTATATGACAGTTTTCACATGCGGTTGGCTTAATCAAGGCTAGCCATTTTTGGATTACATCACGCCAATCCTTATAACTTTTTGATCGCGCTCCTACGAGTATATAGAATTTGATAGGTTCAGTTCAGATATTTTAGATAAGGGCCAAAATTCATGCATTATCCCCACATTGATGGAATCTCTCTGTTCCAGGATATCAACTCCATTATCACTGTTCGTACCCGTTAGTTTCCAAACGCTCAAATCAATAAAAACTTTGGCCCTATTTCATATTTGTACTTTATATAAGTATTTTGAGCCTGCTAGAAAATCTTATGCTGATTTTGAAACGCAAGCAGAATGTAATAAATCACATACGATGCATGACATAAAAGTGCAATGATAATTATTAATTATCATATTTCATTCCAAAGTACGGATACCATAATCAGTTAGAACACTGATGAAACGGGGCAAACTGCAAAACGGTCGAAAGAATTCTTCTGAATCGAATGCAATATGTTTTTGCGTAGATGGAAGTTTGTATGTTCATATTTGATCTTAATTAATTAATTCATAATTAACTCAATAAAACACATACTTCACACCAAAGTATTAATAAATGTTATGTCGTTATTTGCACTAAAACAAAGAAAGTGAAACCTAGCCACCCTCAAAAGTAACATTTTGGAAACAAAAGATTTTTGTTGACCTTTCTTCACTCACAGATGTGATTTTGTCTTGTTGTGTTGTGCCTGTGTCATGCGTTTCATTTTGCGAAAGTCATTTTTACCTTTTCAGTGGGCGGATAATGGAAATTGCATTTTGCAATTTAATTTAACCAAAACACACTAACGAGCATAATTCTTGTTTTCTGTTTACTGAACTTATTTGTTTTTCTTTTGATCGATTTATGACTCCCAGAGTCCCAATCCCACTTCATTTAAACATTATCCGTTGTTGCATACAATAAAAGAACACTGAAATAAGTTTTTAAAAGAGAGGTCGATAAAAATCGGAACGGGAAAAGGTCTGAAAATATCCGACAAACCCTCCATTCAATGTAACTCTGACACGAGTCGCTGTCGGAAGGAAAGATTCAAGAGGTTGGTGGTCGATTCCTCTAATTCAACTTAAATTAATTAAGCTTGAAAAGAAAAGATGCAGGCGCAAGATTTCGACATTGAAGCTGTTCCCGTAACGGTAAAAAACATTAACTTTGACGGGCTATTAAGGACCAAACCAGACTTTGTCTCTTCCGCAGTTAAGAATGTTTACAATGCGAAGACTTTTGGCGACGTAAGTATTTAAACAATTCTTCTTATGTACCTCTATAAGTATATCACGTTCGCCTTTTATTAATGTAGTGTAGGTACGTGACTGTTCGTATTTTACTTTTTAGTTATTAGTCCGTATTCGTCAAGCGGAAGATGTTCTGAAGCGATTGGAAGCATTTAAAGAAGTTGCCGTGATAGTTGACGTCGACCGATCTGGAGCACAAGATGTGAAGGCCGGGGATGGTTATGATGTGAGCATGAGAAATGGGCAATGACAGCACCTTGGCATTACGCTACTGAAATGTGGATTTTTCATGTTTGCATGAATTTCAAACAATTATTTTAGGTGACTTTTGTGGTAAAAGAGTTTGGCCGACTGGCTGCAAGTGCCAAAACACAAATGGGAGCTCAAGCAGATGCCCAAATGAAAATTGGCCTTCGCATGCCGAATCTATGTGGTCGAGGTGAAAGAATAGAAGTGGAATATTCATACAGCTCAACCGAAGAAAAGAATGCAGAAATCAGCCTTTTCAAGCCTTTTCCTACTCCCCTGGACTCTGGGTAAACCTAACTACAAATATGCTACTTTCAACGTTTCAACATTTAACTTAACTATTACGACACGACTTAAAAAAAAGTCTTGTTATGTCTGTTTATATTGATTCTGTACAGATTTAAGTCGACCATATTCCATTCCACAAGCCCAAACTCACACGCAAGATATGTCAACAGCGGGTTAGGAACCCTTTTGTCTTATTTTTGCGGAATAGATTTACCGGTGAGTCCTTTTGTACGATCACTATTGAAATCTCCTGATTAAAGGTCTGTAGTACTCTTTTCTGGATTGTCAAAAGTATAGACGCTGCCGTTTTGCTCAGTCAACCATAAGGTTGAGTATGAAGGCACTTGGAGGGAATTAACTCCGATAAGCTTGGCGACACCGTTTTCTGTAAGACAGGATTTAGGAAGTTCATTTAAGTCTGCAGTTCGACACATCCTCACCTTAGACAGCAGAAATCGATCAATATTTCCTACAGCTGGAACCTATGCCAATTTTCAACAAGAGTTTGCAGGGATCTTTGGTGATGCAAAATATCATAAAGTCGACGTGGATGTCCAAAATAATATACCATTGCCGTTAAAAATGGTACATTAAAAAATTATACCAATGCAATGCGCATAAAGCATGTTGACGGACCATTTTACTTTACTAAACCATACAATACTATTATTTAGGCCTTTCAAACATCTCTACGTCTAGGATCACTAATCCCCTTTGGGACAAGTCAAAAGCGATGTGGAATCTCGGATAAATTTTTTATGGGTGGCCCGAATTCACTTCGCGGGTTTGCTTTACGTGGGGTAAATTGTGGGCAGGACGGAATTTCACTTGGTGGAATGGTAACTAAATACCAGGGAACCTTTTTTTTGGAAGCACCCAGTACAGATAGTGAACAGTCATTTTTTCATGTTATCATTTTTACAGGCTTATTGGGCTGCCGCAGCACATTTGTATTCGCCTCTGCTTTTCGTTAATCGAAAGTATCCAATGGTGGAAAATTGTCGTGTCCATCTTTTTGTCAATGCAGGAAACTTGGCTGATCAATTTTTAGCAGGTACCCCGATCCCGACATGAAATTGTTTGATTCCACTCTACATTGCATAAAATCACCCGTTCAGATTTGTGTTGCTTTTTTGTTTAAGCAGGAGATGTCATTAAGAATTTTCGTCTGACGTATGGGGCTGGACTAGCTGTCGCTCTTGGTAATTTTGGAAGGCTGGAAATTAACTATTGCTGGCCAATAAAATCCGCAGTAGGTGATAAGCGGGTGAAGGGTTTGCAAGTGGGAGTTGGTGTACACTTTCTATAAGTCCAACAGTATAAAGCATATTTATTTGCTGATCAATGTCGTACGTAATTTTGTACCTAACCTGGGAATAGTGGGAATGTGATTATTACGTACTTGCAAATCTTACGTTATGTTAATTTCATTACATAAACTGGCACACATATTAAACGAAAATGTAGCACTAGAGATATCCAGCAGATATGAGCAGGGGAACAATAAAATGGAAATAAGGAATACATTCGAGCATTTTAAAACGTCTTTATTGTTCTTTCTCCGTAATTTGCATTCCATGAATAAGTAATTAAAAGCAGAACAAACGTTTGTGGAATGCAGCAACTTCTACTTCAAGCAAGCCTTGTCGAGCCTCGAGTCGACATTGCAAAACGTAGCATCTGCTTTCACACTTCGTACTACGTCACATCAATAGGCATTTGTGTATGTAGATGTAATTGTAGTATACGTTCAATTAAAAACTAAAATACGCCGAGGCAATCTAATTGTAGCAGTGTACAAAGCTGGCCGCATTGATTAGTATCATCATAACTTGGCAGTTGACGACGAACTTACTGAATTTCGGTTTTTCAAAGTTTCGAAAGGACTATATTGTTAATTATTATATCATTAGTTAGTTGCGATTATTGAGGTAAGTCTAACTTAACTATTCCTGTAGCTTATCATATTTTAAAAAATGTGCCAGTCCGTAATCGTTTATTTTGCTGCATTTTGTGTCGGTATAAATGAAGTCAAGCGGAAATATGGATCGCCCAGTTTCGGTTATTATCCGGGCCACACCACCAAAAACTTTGGTCAAACGGGCGAAAGAGGACCAAACCCCACCAGGAGTGATCATAATTACTCGAGCCACTCCAACTCATCGTCAGACGTTGAAACAGCAGCCAACACAAGGAGACCCGGTTTCTTCACCAGGAACCTCATTTCATCAAGTGTCTCAACCGAAAACACTGGTCAAACAACAGCCAACACAAGGGAACCCAAGTGCGCCACCACGGAATTCATTTCATCGAGTGTTTAGACCAAAGTCATTGGCCAAACATCAGCCGACACAAGGGAACTCGGTTACTTCACCAGGGACCTCGTTTCATCAAGTGTCTCAACCGAAAACACTGGTCAAACAGCAGCCAACTCAAAGGAACGCAAGTTCGCCACCAGGGATTTCATTTCATCAAGTGTCTCAGCCGAAAACACTGGTCAAACAACAAACATCGCAATGGAACCCAGATACGTCACGAGGGATCTCACTTAATCGAGCCACTTCGCCAAAGCCGTTTGAGAAACGGTCGGCAGCGCAATGGAGTCAAAACAGATCACCGGGGATCTCAATTCATCCAGTGTCTCAACCAACAACATTCGTTAGACAGCCAGCGAGGTCAGGGAAGAACACGATGTCACCCCGCAACTCATTTCGAGTCGCTCAACCCAAGACATTCGTTAAACCGGCGCAAGGGAATTTCAATATGCCACCAGGCCGGATCCCGAATTATCGAGCGAATCAACCTGATACATTAGTCGAAGGGAACCAAGTTGCGCCCCCGGGGATATTAGTCGACCGAAGTGCCACACCGAAGGCGAGCGGCCGCGCAACACGGAAGGTGACATTCCTGGAGCCTGAACCAGCGTCAGAATTTCGACAGGCTGTTCCTCATCAATCAAAGAAGAAAGTGTACCAATTCAAAACTAAGTAAGTAAAGAATACGAAACAAATAAACTAATAATTTTATATTAATCATTATTTAGTTAAAATGCTGATCATATTCTTTTTAATCGATAGTGTGTCTAACGACCGCCCCAATCAAGACGAGAAGAAGAGAAATAATACAATGAAAGCAAGTAAGGTTGAAGAGATTCCTGGATTCAGTATTGATGTAGGTAATGGGAAACCTGCCACTGTCCGCTTCTTCGTTTATTCTGAAAATACCGAATCTCATGTATCACGTGGAGCGGTTGAGTCTGTAACTAACCTTAACCGGTTTTATAAGAAGTATTAGAATGTTAGTGTTAATTTCTGCGAATTAAATTGTATGGCAGTTGTAGCTGTAAGTTAGCTGATGAATTTCCAAGTTATTGCTGGTTGGCATCTTTTATGATTCAAATTAAATGAAATTTTGTTATACATGTTGTAAGCTTAAGAACCAGCAATACCTTTTCTATTCTTTTGTCGTGTCTAATTAAATTAGTAGATACTTTATTAACCACTCACATACATGTTTTTAAATTAAGTTAGCAGTTAAAATTTCTGGAACTGAATGAGCAATTGTGTTAACAATATAGGTCTTGCTAGTTAATTAAGTACTTTGTTTCAGTATGTTGCCTGTCTGTATCATTTTTGGAGTTGGGTTGAAATGATTTTAAATTTTTATAATAATAATAAAGTACTTGAGAGTTTGTGAGCTACCGAAAACGTTGACTTTAATTATATTTATTTCATTCTTGGGAGCCTTTGAGGATGACGCTTTACAAGGGTATTCGCTTTTACAGTGCACTTCTCATAATCCTGCAAACATTCCTCTGCGTTACTTCTAACGCTGAGAATGTTATTAGCGAGCTGGAAGATGAACTCTTTGTAAAGCACGATAATCACACTGACAGAGTCACCATTTACACCGACGCCAACTTTTGGGGTAATGTAAGAAACCTATTTCTGATACCTATATTTTAGCGTCAATATTTAATATAATTGTGTCCTTAACATTTTCCAACCTGCCAAGGAATTCCATGGTCATTTACGGTAACAAATTGTACGGATGTCCCGCGACTTCTATACCGCAAGGCGTCGTCAATCGACACTCATGATAACTGCATGATCTTATATAGCAGGCAAGAATGTCAGGGTAGACACGTCAGGATCGCACCGGGGACTGATGGACATTCTCATTTGAGTGACGTGGGATTCGACAACACATTGGCGTCGCTGAAACCTTGTGACGCGAGTCAGCAAGTGGAGAATTCCACATCGTCCACGAAAATGTCAAAGAAAGATAGCGATCTGGAACACAATAGGATTCGTCGTAGCCCGAGCATTTTAGATCAGCTCATGGGAACTGAATCCGGAGAAGGGTCCGGATTTTCATCTCCAGCAGAAGTCAGCGAAACGATGAATGAAAATACTAACAACAATGATGATAATAGTGAAAGTGAAGAGCCTGACGATGATGGAGCGGTTGAGATGCCGGCGTTTTTGCAAAACTTTAATCTAAAAAGTCTGATAAACAAGTTACTAAATAACGATAACTCAAATGAGGGAAACACAAACGGTTGGTTATCCGGGCGATTTAAAAGAGCTGCAAAAGGAAGTGAAGTTCCAGTTCCGAATAGCGATAACAGTCAAAATGATACTCAGCAAACTAGTACACCCCATCCACCGCTTCAGAATGTAATATATTAAACAAAATAATGAATTGGTTTGCAATTCGAGTTTCAGATCAAATTATTTTAGGAACTGACGGTAAATGTATCAAATTGATTAAAAAATGTTTATATTTTCATGGTTTTGAATTTCGATGCATAATTCATTTGTAATTAACACCCAAAGCGAAACGTATATTTCTGGATTAAATCTATCGCAATATCTTAAATATTTGTAAACTTGAAATTAATTTTTTTCAATTTTACTAGACGCTTCCACTTATATAAACAGATATCAAATACGAACTTCTATAGCAGGAATAGTGGGTTGCAATTGGAATTCTTAGAAATTCATATTTTCTGTCCAATTCGTAGAATTTCTGCGAAATGAAAAGTGATAGCTTCTAGACCAGGTAAAAGTGGCCAGCATAAATATCTTAATCTAGCATTCAACTATTTGCAGGTAGGAGGTACGGAAGATGCAGTAATAATCCACTTTTAGGAAATTAATTACATCTTATCATATCTTACTTTAGTTTTGATTTTCATTGTTTATTAAAATTATCGGGTTTTTCTCGGGGCCAGAGTCATCAGTGAGATCAAGTGTACTTATGTCATTTCATAGGTGTATGTACTCGAATATGTAGTAAGGGTACTTCCCAGTGGGAAGTTCCCACCATGAAAATTCCGTGCATGAACAATCGGGAAAGGAAAGAAGGAATCTTAAATACATGTGGGTAATGGTATGTGTGAGTAATTTTGATAAAATTCACGATTTTCCTTGTATTTTTTAGTAAAATAGATAAAATAAAAAAAAATGAAGTCAGAACCCAGTTTCACTCTTTATAAATCGCACCATATTACATCATACGTAGAATATATTAACAGCATCCTATGCTATCCTTGGAGTGAATATTTATTCAATTAGTCAGAAAGAACTCATTTTCTGGCTTTTATGAACTTGTTTATGGTAGATTAATGATATTCTTTTTGTCCATGAATTCTGTTCAGAAAATTGCAGCATGCCGTATGTGCAGTACCAATGTCTGGAGATCTTGACTTACACGTTAGGTTTAACTTTAATGGCATGTTGACCAGCGAAGATGATTAAATTAAATAATTTAAATTGGCGAGTAGAAGAATCTGATACAATTCAAATATATAGGCTTCATGTTGCATCTGGCTAATCTCTTGTTTTTTCCCTTCTGGGCCAATTTAAATTAATTTTAAGTTTGCACATCTTATGATAGCTAAGTATGTATTATGGCGGCTATATTTTTGAGAGGATAGTATATATTTTTGATTTCGCTGTTTTGCGTCAATCCTAATACTATGATAATCCTAACACGCTCATAATCCTAATACACATAAACACCCATTCAATTTTGCCATGAAATCGCTACTCCGCAATTTCAGCACGAAACAATATTTTGTTTTAAACTCTAGGGATAGCAGGTGGAAAAACTAGAAATCTCTTAACACGTAAGTAAAACAAGTACCATTCATCAGACTTCAGACATGTTTTGTCCGAGAAGTTTTTAGAAACTGGACTCTTATGTTATCATTCAATATTTTCTTGAGATTCATTTTTAATGCTCGGGAGAGCAAAAAAAAAAAACGATAAAGTAACTTGAATAGATGTTTCCATTATTTTATTTTAAAATGACGCTATTTTCCAGTTTGTGCAAATGCATTCCTTTTCAAGTTGAAAAAAATAAGATAGGAATTGAGCGTTGTACACCTTACATTGGCTCATACAAGTAAAAATGGCACTGCACTTTTTGTTGAACAATGTATTCAATGAAATGGCTTATTAAAGAGAAAGCTAAATGAGTAGAATTTCTTTTTTCCACGTGCGAGTATGCACATTTGGGTCTTTTGGCAAATGATATTAAGTTTACCGGTACCTCTAACTGACAAAAGAAAGAGTCAAGGTGGAGTCAGAACTTTCTGAGAAATGTCAACTGAACAACTGATGTACCTTGCAACTTAAAAGGATTTTTACCTAAACTAATTTTCGGGACGTGATACGTGATTATCATAAACAACAAAAGATTCGAAATGGATTTTTAAAAAAGCCTATGAAAGCGTACGGAATCGGAGTCATTTACGAGCACTCAGTTCTTAATGACGTGTCTCGTTTTGAATTTCTAGTGCTAAGGGCAATGATATCGAATCGGAAGTTTTTACATGGGAAGACATCTTTGTGGAAATACCTAAGATTGGCCGCCGATGCCAAAAATAGCTTTTCAATGATGAAAGAATATATTATATATTTCTTTGAAAAGATACCCGTGAAGAGATTCCATTTTTGTCTTTTACCACACAATAAAAATAGAGTTCTCCTCCATGTAAAACTCCTTGAGTATGTTACAACATATCTACTCAGCACTCAAAATAAACACAAATTCTTCATTTTTGTGTCGTGATTTACCTTTTCTGATCCCATTGTTTCATTTACGAACCACATCCTTCCACCTACGAAAATAATTACCTAAAATCATTTTGTTTTCTTGGGTCACGATTTTCTCGAGTACAGCTATCATACAAACTCTTGCTAAGGACCACTTAAAATAATATTTTATATAGCACACTCCTTTCAGAATTGAGAAGACCAGTCCATTGGACGGGCGATACTTGGTTTGTGACAAAAGCGGTTTGTTGCGTGCAAATTAACGAACTTGCTGAAATGCATGGCAAGCATAAACTTGTATGACATATTAAATATTGTAACAAAAATATCCTGTTTACTATTTTGTTCTTGTTTTTTTAATATGCATTTCCATTGAACATAGCCCAAAAATGTCTTCCAAAAGGAGGAACTAATCGTCAGAATGAGGAACTAGTAATTAACGCAGATCAAAGCATTCAATAACATATTTTTTGTCGTTCAAACTAATTCCTATGAATATTTCTCATGCTCTATAGTTCATAAGGTCTATCACTCGATCTGACTATGTATATTACAATTCGTAATTTCTAAATGAGAGGAGAGGAGCAACTACTGACTAACTAATAAGGCTGGTGTTAAAATCTCAATTAAGTATTTATGAATACGCCTCGCTACTCGTTACCTGAGTAAACAACGGTAACAAAAAGCCATACTGTTCTTCTAGCCATAAAACTGAGCCCACCGACGCAAACATTTAATTAGCATACTTGGCTCAAAATATTGTTCCCCTAATTGTGCTACCTGGAATTCCCCGTTTCTTTCTCAACATTATTTATCCAGGATCCTGAGTGCATGAGCTTTCAAGATTTTTGACACTAAAGAGTTGCTGAGCTACGATAGAATTAATCGCTAATCACGTTTTGCCCCAAAGCCTTCGTGGTAAGGAACCGTACCGTATTTTTGCCTCCATTCATTATCATTATACTTATGTATTGTCTCTTCACGCTTCAGAGTTCACTATTTGACGTATCACAAAAGAATAGAGTTTTTAGATGAAAGACTCCGTCAGTACACCGTCAGCGTTTTTTCCCGGCACAAATGCGGTACAATACAGCACACACATTTTCAAAATGACTTACGGCGTTTGAGGTTTTTCGGGTGAATCTTTATCAAGAGTTTAAAGTATGCTTTGATGTAGACGTGATGACGGCTTAAAACATTGTGCTCTCTGATACGTGTATTAGCTCAATTTTGCATATTCATTACAAGGACTACCCATGAGAATGCTTTTTATGAACACCGTATTATTGTCGTAGATCTATCATAAATCTTCAAAATGACTGTACTAATAATTTCATTGACTTTTGTTAGCTACCAGAATTCCAGAATGGATGATTAGTCCTAATTCTCTTGAAAAATGCGCTGATATATTTGGTTGCAGGACAATGGAGTTATTAGCACATATCAATTTTTGTGAGAACAAAAACTTGTTCTGCAATTTGGACAAGATTTTGCCTAGTGATTCGCGCAGTGCATGACATGCAATGTGTTTTTGTAGTAAGGTGGTTTTACAAAAAGATTCTTGCTGCAGGAAAAATCACTGCAAAAAGTGGTCGGGAAGAATGAAAAAGATCCATAGAAGGGTTTACAATTGAACTGTACTGTAATAAAACGCATGAAAAGTTTTTAACCTAAGTTTTTGTATGCATTTGGGTGTGGTGCTTGGTCATTTTTGTCATTCACTTATCCTATATTCATCCGTTCCGTTTGTCCGCTCGAATTTACATTCAACTCATACATCCTGATAGATCGAAATCCTGAAAAAAGTTCTTGTCAGTCGTCATTGTCCCGGACCACAGACATGGTTTTGCTTTAATAATGCTGTAATAATTTTTGTAGCAGGATCGAAATCAGGATCCCTCATTCATGATGATGACATGACAAAATCAGAGCGAATCCTGCCATAAAATGAAGCAACGAAACAAAAATATAAAACCACAATTGACTTTTTAATTTGCATACTAGATATGCTGAGTACGTTTGCCTTAGATTCGGTCATTTCAGCATCAACCCACACCTGGTATTTCAGTGAATGATTTAATCCACCTTGGGGTAGAACTTTCAAGAAGAGAATCATTTTCTTGAAGCATTGCTGTTTCAATTGGTTTTATCGTCGTTGTACCAGATCACTAGTTTTGTTATCCGCCGATACACTTTTGAGTACGTATTACGTAAACTACTGAAACACCAACCGCAACAAAAATTCTTAAAAAAACTTGTTTCGGCTGCTTTTCATCCGCCCTTCTTCTGGACCTTGCTTACTTTTTTTCAGTTTAAATCAAGTTTTAAGAATTTACAAATGTTGAGCTTAAGCAGAGCAGATCAAAAAGTTTGCCCTTGCCCAAGCTGTCGGAACTTGAGCTGCAGTAATGTAATGATTGTTTCACATGTAATATTTGCTGTAAGCCCATGTTACTTACTTTTTTACACATTTTTTTATTAGTGTGCAAAAGGCGATGTGGAAGAGGCTCTGGTATCTTTGTTGTGATTAACATTTTACTACTCAAGGAAAAGTCAGAAAATGTTCACAGTTCATAGGGAACTACAGCATTCATTCGTTAAGAAAGGATATAAACTTAAAATGACCGCATGGATCACCTATGCATTGGCTCTGACTCTACCTTGAAATAGTGCAATTTTCAAGTTGGAGATCTTTTAGGATTTCCCAACTTCCACAACTTAATTAATAGAGTTGGACAAAGGAAGTAAATTAATTAAGAAAGTGGTTTATTTCATGCATTCTCCTCAGGAATGGGTGGTGATTTGACGATATCTTTAGAATATATCAGCAATTAATTTGTTCTCGCTTCATGAACACAAATAAACCAACATTTTCTCATATAAGTATGCTTGTACGTTCACAGATTTTGTTTTGGGCATTTTCTCACATTTCGGCTATTTTTAGCACACCAGGCATTCGTTCACATCCTTTTTTTTTTAAAAAAAAGAACATCTCCGTTAAACCATACGTTTTACGTAGGTCAATTTATTTTGAGGCCTGCTTTTGGACACGAGTATAAATGATTACGATTTTTAGGACATGACAACACCCGAACCATCGATGCTGCATTTTCAGTATGTCTGTCTATCTATCTGTTAGGTGATTCAATCAATGCAAAATTGAGCAAATACTTGATACATTTATTCCAGGTGTCGTTGTTGAACCCTGTTGATTTTTTATGACAGACAAAGGGGTCAGAGATTATCCTATAATGGCGACAATTCCCAGAAATCACCATATTTATGAAAATCTTCCATGTTTGCCACCGGCAGGCATGGACTTTGAATTGCATTAATAAAAGCGCAAAAATATATCTTGAAACATTCTAAATATAAATCGTAAAAAGCTATTGATAAGCGCAATATTTGTATTTACTGTAAATTGATACGACTGTCAATTGTCAAGTATTGTTAATGTATGCCTGAATATTTCTTCAACATGTCCATAGTCCATATGAACTTTCTGTAAAAGGAAGTTTTTTGCACACGAGATGATTCAAAATTTTCTAATCGATCGCTGATTCTCAGCGCCTTAGTTGTTGGTCACGATTCTTATTTTGAAATGCTTGTGAGGATGATGCAGGACTTTGTGTTGGAAAAGGCTTGTTTTTTCCTCCAATTATTTACGTTTGGCTGACTCGTAAGAAAAGAAACTTTTTTTAGTCACGAAAGCTAATTTTATTCTAGAATTGTTCTGGAAAAAACTTTTGCAATTTCATCATATCACGGATTTTTTTCCTTTAGTCACATGGTCCAAATGACAAATGAAATTTTATACCTTCTATCAACCGTGATTTGTTACATTGGTCATTTTATGAACCACGATATTATCTAATTAATTAAGTACATCGTATTCATGTATCTCATCACGTACGACACAGCCATGCTTGAAAACAACGGTCCCTCCAGGAGAAGAAAGGAAGATGCACTTTTATTTTGAGATGTGAATCACACAAATCTAGCCGTCAATTTAGAATAATAAATTTTTGCAAATACTGATGCAAATGTACCGAGGAGATCTAGAAAGTTTAGCCGTAAGCAATAAGGTCAGGTCGTGATAAAGTAGCGAATGGGTCGGGATTTCCCGAACATGAGTATTTTAGCAGAATTTTTATATCTGAGTTATATCGTCACATCTTTTTTTCTCTTCAACTCATTGCCATTTGAAGGTGTACGCAGTAAAGGATCAGCGATAGCGCAGAGGGTAGATGGGTGCTGTGAAAATATTTGCTGAGTAAAGCGCGAAACCAGTAACGAACGACCTCAGTTTTTATCAACATACTTTCCTCATATTATTTAATGGTTTATTCATGTTATTGCAAAAATAGAGATTTTCATTTCAAAGTACAATGAATTTTAAAATTCGCGAGATAAACCATCATTGATTTTTTCTAACTATCAAATGACAAGTAAACTAAACATCCTTTTTAATTTACTTAAAGAGACAAATACTTTGAAATATTGTAGGACTTTTAAAAAGTATACGTAGTTAATGATCGATGGACAGTCTGCAAATGGCAAATACTTTAACGATTAAGGGAACAACGATTAACAACTAAGCGCAATATTGCGCTCATATTTTTAGGAAGTGCATTACAAGATTTCCCCGTAACTCTGTATTTCTAAGTCCTTTATGACGCACGAGCTCCAAATTAACTGTTATTGCGAAGCAAAAAATTAAAAACCCACATTCTCGTACGGGGAACCAACCTTACGCGGGTGGTGGATGTGCCCAAAGAGTTGACAATCGTTAACAGCACGATACCAATACAAACTACCATGAAATTGAAACATCAATTGATCATTTTGTTATGCTAAATGCTAAAGTAGGTATATACTTAATCTCATCACATCACATTGCATATCGTATCAGGAATCATCAATCTGTCAAGAGTGCAATTGATTGGAGAATATAGAATGCAGATGTCATGATGGTATTAACATTGTTAAAACATGATTCTCTTCCTCGGTATTTAGGTATATCACTCTCGATCCCGACTGAGCTATGACGATCATGAATGAACTTTGAGCTAAAATTCCTGTTAAAATAAAAATAGTGACTAGGATAAACAGTGGTGTTATTGTCATTGTTCCATGGTTCATGCATCATTTGTCTGCTCTTTCGGATCTGAAAAACAAAAATGATGATGAAAAGCAGATCCGACGAAATGCTGAAGTAGGAGTATCAACAGTAACGCGCGGGGGTATTATATAAAACCATAAACTTCAACCTTTAACGCTTTAACATATGAATGAGTCATGAAAAATCGAAATTTTCTATTGATATGTTTTTCAGAATTTACATGAGTATTTGAGTATCTCCTTTCACACTAAATACAAAGGGATGACATGGATTTGTGCTCTGCATACTAAATATGGTTAGTAATTTTGCAAGCATTTTGTGATCATTGGCAAAATAACTGAATCAAGCTTCATTCAAAGAAAGACACTTAAACCCTAAGGATAGCAATGAAATCATCTAGAGCAGAATTTTACCACTGAACTGCACCTGCGTTCCTTCGCCTGTCTGTCAAGGGATTATCAAGTTGCATGTTTTAATTGTGTACTCATACTACCTACTTTGTATACATAACCTTGTCTCGCCTACGGTAAACAATTGCAACTGGTAACGACTTGTATATACTTTGCATAAACCGACGCAATGTTTGCGCATTTCTTATTTATGAATATGCAAAGACAGGAAAATTTCCCAACAAAGTCAATCCATGCCCTGTTTGAATCCAAAAATGGTCGCATGATGATATATTAATGTGTTCCTCAAAATAGCTAGACCTTGTTAACAGTGCTAGCGTCATTACTTATCAATTACTGCGAAATCTGTCGAATTTGAAAGATAATCAATTGAACGTAAAGTGCGGAGTAATGTATAACTTTCCTTCTCGTTAAATGGTTAAATTCTGACAATTTTTCCAATGACACTTCATTTGAAAATGCGGAAAATACTGTGAGTCCGAATTATGATGTAATACTCCAGTAATTCATGCCCTCTCATGCTCAGCTCTCAAAGATGTGCAAACAAATAATAAAAGAATTTAAATGAGCTTTTATAATTCAAGAATATGAAAGTGTTGAATGATGTTAATCGGATGAATTTCAAATAGCCCTATAATGTATTCATGAGCTTGGCCTTTCGAACTATGATGCAACGTATGCAATCATCAGTCAACTACAGGGCCTACAACTTATGCCATATTCAGCGTGTCATTTCATAAATGACTTTCGAAGCTAAGAGCCTTTTTACAAAAGACTGGAAATGACTCATATCTTTTATGATGACATTTTACTGATTATAAACCAGAATAATAATGACATCCAATTGTATGATATGATTATGTCAAAATGAGAAAAATTGTACTGAGTAATAGCATCTTGATCCAGATCTGTGTAATGTCCATACGAATACGTGCTTTTTGTTCCTAGAGTGTGCATAAAATATCTACGACCAACGTAGTTTGGCTCAGCTCAGCAAAATTTATGAAGCCAACTAAGCTTCTCTGTAAACACTAAACACATTCGAAGGCATTCGTATATATAATTCGCACTCCTAAAAAAGTAGAGCCAGACATCATTCTGCATTGCTGAAAAAAAGTTCGCTCGCTCGCCCATCGCCAAGATTCATGACGTACACATATACTAAGCTTTGTTGCGACACAAACAATAGAGACGCAATTTGTAAAAAGGACCGTTTCTTCTCTACAGATTTTTATATTCCATCCCAAAAGGTGTGCTTAATAGCTAATTACTTTTGCGTGAGTGATTGTTCCATAAAGATACATGCAGAGTGTAATAATAGAGATGGTGATCTTATCCTAATTGCAACCTCAGAGTAATAATTTTAGGGAGAGAGTCAAATAATAAATATAATCTGTTTCATCTGAACTGCAGGTCGGTTTAGGTGGATAAAAGAAATTCGAGCTTTCAAGTCATTTTATTTCTTTATACGCCTTTGCTTCTTTACTGCAATCTTCTTTTTCCGAGAAATTAAACCTAATTTCATTGAAATAAAAATTTGAGCACTAGTGCAGGAATTAACTTCTGCGTGGTCTACGGCATTTTAGTCAAATTCAAGTCTGAGTTTAGGATCGTCAAGTGTGCAACTGTGGTCAACGAATGTAAAATCAGTTAATACAGTTCTAAGAACCCAGAAAAAAACCGCAAAAATGGCAAGAATTTTCGTTCAGTCCTTGGGTTTCCTTATTTGTTCGCTGCAACTACTTCCGTCGTTTACAACGGCTGGCAAATTGAATTTCCCGTCCTACGCATACTCACAGTTAACCAGCAACAACGATAAGAGTGAAATGTACGACAAAAGCCCTTCCCACCTAAAAGCGGAGCCGGGGACACATCCAGAACAATCGCAGACTGTGACATCGTTGAATATTTCCTTGTATCCTTGGAACGATCATTTGGGTAAAAACTTTAGAAATACATGAATGCCTTTGCATTCTGACTTAATTTAAATCATGTATAACTTGAACATTGAGAAATCAATTAATAAAATTTTATTCCACTTCAAGGTCGAGTATTGAATATGGAATGGACTCCTGAACAAAATAGAGACAGGGAATGCAAGCAAATTCATTCAAGATACCTGGGAAAAATCAGATCAATCAACACCTACGATCAATGTGTAGTACTATTCAGTCGGGCAGGATGTCATGGATCCTACCGAATCATAAAAAAAGGATCACCCAGTCATAATCGTTTAAGTGACATTTGCTTCCATCGGAGAACCACATCCGTACGACCTTGCAAACCTGAGGAAGCGCAGCAGGAGTGACGATTGACACTCGTTTAAATTACAGTCACATGACGTTTAATAAAGTACAATGCATTTACTTATATGATTAATGATATAATTATGTAGTTCGGAAACAGTAGCCCTTCGTCTTAGCCCGCCCCAAATACTATGTTCATTGTGATATATTTTCCTCTAAAAGTCTTGATGTCAGTTTTGCAAATATTTTTTTAGCATTACGAACAATGTTCATGTCAAGTAAGACTTTTACCAAATAACTACTAGGTATTAATGTTATTTTAGAATAGGTCGGGAACAATTCTTAGCCGTCCCCGAAATTGTTACCAAATCATTCAGTATTTAATGGAAACTCTTTTGTATCTGTGAAAAAAGATTTAGTAAGTTTGATATCGACACTATTTTAAGAAAAAAAGTAAACATTTTGTATAAATATCTCTACAATTCTATGAGAATTTATTTTATAAAACCGCAATGCATGAAGTATTAAGTTTGCAGTTTAAAAGAAAAAAAAACTTTGTATCTCAAGGAAAGCGTAATCGAACTCGATTTAATTCATGACCTTGTAAATGAACGTATCCAAATTACACTTTGCAATTCCAATGTGAATTCCCTTTTCAATATTCTGTTCATTGGAAATGATGCTCGGATGGATTCCAGAATTTTACGAAAAATGTTTCGAAACGTGTGGTTATGGTAGGTCATTTGTGTTTTTGAGGATGAGAAACTACTTAATTACGAATGGATATTGTGAATCATTTTCAATTGCTCTTGCTGGACAAGAGAACTGTAAATACTGTTTCATTTTTTATGGTCAATAAAATGTTACTTACAAAAGCCACAATTTTTTTCACGTGTTTACTTTGTTTGCAAGGTCGACTTACCAGAATTATTAAATACTTTTGTATGTCTATGTCTACAGCAAATGCAATAAATTATACTCCTTACCAGATAGCCAATCGAATGCAAATTCGAGAAGGGAAATGTATGATTATTTATACTAGCTTTTTGAATTGAAAGAAATATTCTATAGCATGGGAAGAAAGTAAACTTTGAAATGACTCATAACGCCAGCCTTACCTACCAACAGTTGTTGACACATTCCAACAGCGAAAATCACTAGAAATCAATTGCAAGACAAAATGCAAGCTACCCTTGTCCCAATAAAATGACCTTTAATTACGCTTCACCTAAACTGTGTTAAACATTTATTTGGTCATTGACTTGTCCCCAATTGTGTGTACGAGTTTGAATTTTGAGAAATGCTGTTAAGTGACTCACACAGTGCCAACTCATTTAAAATAATAAAATTTTATTCCTTGTTTTATTGCATTGGAAAAATGCGTCAAAATAGAATGATTAGATTTAAATACCCATGTTTATTGACAAAGTTATTTAAATTAAATTAGCTTTAAACAAATGACATTTTCAGCTAGCCCGATAGCACAGTACAATCTTTAAGAGAAAAATCAAATACTCCGTGGACTAAAGGATATTCAGTCGGTCCAAACAACTGGCTCCGTTAGTAACCTCTTTGTGGTGGTGTTCCATAACCCACATTGGGAGTGATACTAGGTTGAGGACTTCCGTAAGATAAACTTGGGGGACTATTGAATGATGGGGAAGAAGAAGAACTTGAACCTCCCAAGTAAATGACAGATGGTTTTTGGACTTGTGTGGAACCTTCATTGACTTTAGTCTGGACGTTATGGGAAGCTTGGTTAGGTAACACATAAATCTTTGTCTTTCCACCTTGGCTGTTTCCGCCATCAACCAAGATATTGTGGTCGTATTG
>JAHZMX010005965.1:0-23819 GCA_027743895.1 Seira musarum | reverse complement strand
AGCTCATACGAAAAGTCAAGATTTCGATTTTAACATGGGGCGAGATACGTGCCCGTTTAATTTTGCAAAGGAGCTTATATACCTGTGCTTACCTTAAAGTTTTTTTTTCACTTGTTTCTATTAAATGATATAGTCTTTGCCGTAACGTTTTTTGTTATTTTTTAATTCCGCTATGTTTATGGATTTTATAAAGACTGCTTCGTCACTCGTGAGATACACACCTGTTGCAGTAAATATAATGATTCGTGATATCTTCTATTTTATCAAATCTCGTTGCTATGAAACGTCATAACATAAGTCAGAATTTTGAGATCATTCATGATAGGTGGAATTTTGATTGGTGAAAGAAAGATAATCTGCAATGCAAGACATTGTCATTCCTCATAAATAGTTTTCACCTCCGTCCTTAAGGGTCTAATACGATGAGTGACTTTGCTAAAAAGAATTTTACTGAAGAAACCACTTTCAACTTTCGGTCTCGCACATTTTTGCCCACGTAAAATGAAATGAAAACGAGTTAGAGTTATGACAAAAATGCTTGAAAATATTATTTGCAATTTCCAGTGGACAGAAGAAAGCTTTTAAAGAAGTACTGATAACGCTGCCCATTACATGTCAAACATTTTTTCTTGAAAAGTTTGATAGAAGAATAAGAGAAATGATGCAAAGTGAGATGCATTTTCGTTTGAACTATACAGTGCAAGCAAAAAAGCACAAGAAGCAGTTCTTGTGAAGCAGACTAGTTTGTTTAGGGTATGTCAGGAATTAACTTTTAAAGTCGAGCGTATTGATAGCAAAAGAAGGCACAAAAGTCAAGTAATAGTTGTAAATAAATAGTGAATGCCAAATTAGGCAGTAAAATATGCTATGTTTTCGTCGAAATTCCTCCACGAATACTTATTTACGAAAGATGCGCTTTTCGCTTTTGTTCACGCTCGTTCACTTGGTAAGACTCTACCGAAACTTCAGGTTTAGCAACTGAAGGAACAAATGAATGATGCTGCGACAATTTTTTTCCTAAGGGATTAAGATAACCACAAATGAAACTCAAAGTCATTGCACATTTAGCGATATCGGTATCTACTAGTTATAGTTTCCATTTATTAAAATTGGAAACACAAAGAG
This sequence comes from Seira musarum, assembly GCA_027743895.1. Taxonomy (NCBI): domain Eukaryota; kingdom Metazoa; phylum Arthropoda; class Collembola; order Entomobryomorpha; family Entomobryidae; genus Seira; species Seira musarum. The sequence continues at coordinate 22,694 of JAHZMX010005965.1, read as the reverse complement.
AGAAAGCATGTAGTACAAAGCAAATAAATATGACGAGCCAAATGCATATTTCTGTATGATAATGTCAATGTCTGTATGATAATGATGCTTCACCAGATGCCCTTAAGCTACGTAACACAACTATTTAATTTCATTCATTACACGGAGTATTCATTCAAATCCAACTAATTTCAGTATCTTCGCAATTCTGTAAACTTTTAACGCATTTATTTCCATTTCAATGGTTCGACATTTGCAATTTAGGAACTGACTTACAAGATTTAAAAAAAAATGTAAACTGTTTAATTTGGAATTGAAAGGAAGCAAGAACTCTAGTAGGTTCAAACATAAAACCTAATATCTACAGTATCCATTTAACTACATACTGAGAAACTATATACTATCATAAATACAAATAAACAAAAACTAATCGTAAGTACTTCAATCCAGCAATAATTGTAGACGCAGTTTACACGTATTTAATTGAATCAATGCAATAGAAACTTCAACTAACGAGGAAAATCCATACGACCCATAACTTAGCATTGTCTTTTTGGTAACTTAAATGACATACTACAAACACATGTAAGCACTAACATTACTATGTAAAAACAAATTACAATTTCCTGTACAAATGTCGCTATTATTTTCAGACATCTTACATGAGATGATTAGAAAAATGAGTACAGAACCATTAATCCACCATTGAAGTTTAATGACAAGCATGCTTATGAATACTGAAATAGTAAATTAGACTTAAATACAACAAATAACTTAGAACTTACAAAATTGAATATTGATTCATAAATACATGAAAAATAAATGACAGGTGAACAGTTAGGTGGATGAGTCATCATTGTCTTACACAGCCCAAAAGGTTATTTGAATTTAGAAATTTAATGAATTAGCTTCCATTTTGCAAATTACTCGAAGAATTGATCCCTAACAGACTTTTAATCTTTTGGGCCATTTCCGTCTCAGATACTTCGATTTCTTTACGGTCTTTCACATTCCTAACTTTCACAACTTTCCTCTCCACTTCATCTTGTCCCACGACGATAACCCAGGGGATTTCAGCTTCTTCGCAATATTGCAACTGATGTAGAAGTTTGGGATTAGGTTTGTATGAGAGTTCCGTCTTTAAACCAGCATTCCACAAGAGATTTGCAATTCTCAGTCTATGTTCGACCATGTCCTTTTGGGCACTGGCCACGAAAACATTAACATCATGAGCTTTGAAAGAGTCCTTTCGCTTTTGTTCGAGAATGCTAAATATACGTTCCACGCCTATTGAGACTCCAACACACGGGACCTGTCTCTTGTTGGCGTCAAACATGCCAACTAAATTATCGTAGCGTCCGCCACCAGCTATACTGCCTACAGAGATGGCTTCATCTTCTCCCGTTGCTACAAAAAATAAAATTTATTTTAATTACGTATGACCCAACAAATACAAAATATTTGAATAAGTAAAACTCATGACCTACAACTTAAACTTACTTTCAACAACAGCTTCATAAATCACTCCGGTGTAATAGTCGAGACCTCGGGCCAAGCTGAGGTCAAATACAACCCTCGAATCTTCTATTCCCAATGCCTTCACACATTTTATTAACCCCTGCATGCTTTTGACTCCTTGCTTTGCCAGCTCACTCTTTTCTAACTTTTTATTGATCTCTAGCTGGGCGATGACATTTGAGAGCGTTCCATTAATCCTTACAAACTCCGCAATAGTATTAATTGCGTCATTATTTAGATTTCTCAAAGTTTTCAGTTCATCAGAAACTTCTTCCCATGACATCTTATCCAGTTTGTCGATGGTTGAGGAGACACCACGGAACATATCTGCAGGTACACCAGCGACTTCGAAAATTCCATCAAGTATTTTTCTGTGGTTAATTTTGATCAAGAATTTCCCAATATCAAGACAAGTCAAGATTTCTTCTAGGATTTTAACTATTTCCGCATCCGGAATCATTGAGTCATACTGCCCAGCAATATCAAAATCCTAAACAGTAAAACGTCAAAAATGAGGACACGCTTTCTATTGAAATATTTAGAGCTGTGTGATAAGAACACTTATTATGATCAAATAATTCAGCGACGATAAGTAAAAATAAATCAAACAAAAGTAAATTGATTAGCTTTCAAGATGTAAAATCCAAATCCAAACAAAACCTACCTTAGGTACCTTGAGTACCACATTATGAGAAGAGGCCGACATGCTGTTATGGTTCTCGATGGGAGTGGAAGTATTCTTGCTAGCCAAACGCTGCTTTGCCTCTTCAAGCTGCATCTCCTCTTGTTTCATCTTTTGGGAGGATAGGAATTGATAGGTAATAGGTCGAAATGTTTTGCAATGGGGTCGAAGCAAAATGTCAAATTTCCGAACAATCGAAGAGAACATTTTTAAATTTCAGCAGCAACCATTGAATCACAAAGTTTCAAAGTCCAACACCGAAAAAGCAATACGAAATTTACAAGTTCTACTCAAATTCAGACCATGTTGCACCCAAGATAATTTACAAATTGATTTGAAATTTACTTGAAAGAATTAGAATTCAGTACCTGATAATCGGAAACTTTCTCGTCAGTCTTTAACTGCTTTAGTCGCTCAGTTTGATATTTTATATATGCGTCCCACGTCTCCTTCTGACTCTTCATTGTCTATAAAAATAACAAAACACAAGAATTGATTAAATTAACATAAATCAGTTTATAAGGGCTTATTTGTATCCAACAGTGACTGCAAATCTAAAAACAATTGCCATGATTTCAAGAGATTTAGTTTAGTAAAATCTTAAATATTTTTCCACGCACACGTACAATTTGTTAATGATTTTGTTACGGTTCCAAGCTGCAAATATGGTGAATTATTAAAGAAATTAACACGCCACATAAACTCAAGAATTTGCATGTGCTTTCCTCGTCATCTGGTTCTTTTTTTTCAGCTGGCGCTTTAATCGCTGCACATATTACACATAAGCAATGAATGGATATGATTGCGAATATTGCGATTAAGGATGAGGTTAGAAATCACTGTCACTCTACTGTCTAAGCAAACTACATAATCGAAGGATTCAATAGAAGGTCAGATAATTAAGTGCCAGTATGTGCTGGTTATTTAGATTGAATGAACACTCAAAATCTAGAGAAACCATGTACAAGTGCCACAATATTAGTTGCAAAACAAATCAGGAGGATCGGATGGTATTATGCAACTGTTGTCGTTCAAGTCCAAGTTATGAAGGCAAACAACTTTGATTTGTTTTTGTAAGTCAATTTAGAAGAACTCTGAAAATAGAACTTGCCGTTCACCACAACCAAACTGCTGCATGGTTTTAGATAGGAGGACTTCAATAGAATAACGCGACGTAACGTGACTTTTGATAATTAAAAAAAAATTGACGGGATTTTGGATGAGCAGGAACCACTTATAACGCGACTGTGACTTAGAACTGATTGAGGTGGACGTGGACGAAATGTGTAATACGACTCGACACTGAGATGGGGTATCACACTAAACAATTTATCAACACCACCAACTACCAAACGAACCCAATTTAGATTGAGAAGTTTAATAATTGTACCAACAACTAGGTCACTCTCTCGCTAGATAGATAAGTATTTGTCGAAAAATATGGGGTGGCTGAGCTGAAAAGAGAATGAAAGAAGAGGTAGTAAGCTTTGCTTTGCCATGCCAGCTGCTGCTGCCAATGCATGCTTTTTTTGCAATAAAATTCATACACCAGAAAAAAGAAGGTAACAAAACAAGGTAAAGAGCAAAGGAATTTTGTGGAAGGAAGTTTACTTACAACAACTCACTTTAATGCAATGGTGGTGAGGATCGTGAGTGAGTGAGTGGTATGAGGTAGTGGTGGTGGTGCGTGTTCTTTTGCAGAGTTTATTTCGATTTTGTGTGTTACGCGCCTTCTTGACGATTGCATCAGTACAAAATGCTATGTCAATTTCTTACATTGCATTTCAGCATTTATTTCATTCATACTTCATCTTCACCTCCCTCTCTCTCTCTGAGTTTATGAAAATGCAATTTCATGATTCATGACTTTTTAAAAGTTGATAAATCGAAGATGTTGTTGCGTTGGTCTCTTATCGTTAGTATATGACATGACATGATGATGATATGATGCACACCAGTTAGAGCGGATGCTTGCATGCATGCATTCATTTCACAAAACGACTTCGTATTGTTCATTCATGTTCATATAAGGACTTCAATTGTCCAATTCCAATAGGTTCGCGTTTATTGCACACCCTAGTTTTGTTTTACGTGGTACTTTGTACTTATGAAGATGCGATAAGACTGAAATTACAGTCTTGGCAGCAGAGAGGATGAAACAATTAAGAACACTACTGCAGATTTTAGTCGCTAATCGTAACATCGTAAGATTTGTAAGTTGTAATTTGTATTTTATGCTATATTTACGTCGTACCTTTTGAGCAAAGTTCTTCCCTTTTGTGATAAACTGCATCATATATCGAATCACCTCAAAAAATTCTTAGGAAGTTTTCACTGCTTTCAATTCTTCCATTCCAACTCCTATGAACACACAAACACCAATTTTCTAGAACTAAGATTTCAATTTTTGACAATAATATGCTTAAAATTTTTTGAAAGGGGTAGTAGTGGTCGGAGAGATCCCGATCTAGTACAAAGCATAAAACAAATTAGGTATATATGTACTTACATTAGTCATTGCGTGGAGTCTCTGTATCAATCACAATGTGCGAACGTTTTCACATAACAATAGCATTTGTCCGTGATGAATATGCCTAATATGGTTGACGCAATTTCGAAAGGAAATTTCAAAGTTGCAAAAATATGACGCAATTTGATTACTATTAATTATTTCATTACATCATGTGAGCAAAAATGGAGTCTAATCATAATCCACGTAACAATGCTATACTAATTTCTAATACATAGGATGATACTGAACTTATATTCATACTGTAAACATAATAAAACTGGCATATGGCAGTTGCAGTTACTTGATGGTTGTGCAGCACAACTTAAGCTCATTCGGGTTGAATATACCAATCCCCCACACGACCTGGTCAGATGCAACAAAACCGTAATATCAGGCACATGAATGTTAGGGCATGGCATAGATAAAAATTTAGAGTTGTTTTCCGGCCAATTTTATGCTCTGAATTAATCTGGATTCTGATATTTATGTTCCGTTAAAGGAGTACTTCTCTTGGGAGTTGGGAGATTATTTTTTTTTAAATACTGAATCGTCTGGTAAAGTTGACACTTTTGTGCTTCAACGATAAAATGGAACTATTAGACAGGGTCGATTTCTGTGTCAAAACTACGTCTTATCTCTTATGTAATGGTTTCAGATAAGTATTCACGCTTTTGGAGGGAAGTGAATTTGAATTTGAATACATGAATTACTTTGAGTTGATGATTTTCGATTCATCGTGCGGGATCATCGTCCACTCTGTTCGCATGATGATGGAGTCATAATGATGATAAAGTAAAAAAATGTACTTTTCAAATGGCATATGAACATTTTTGTTTTTAAATATTTCTATTACGACCATTACCGTTTGATTTAGGGTGGAGAAACAGTTTTAACATGGCATTTAGAATGGAGTAACATTTCAGTAAATAAACCACACATCGTTGGGTAAGTAAAAGCATTATTTGCTTCCGTTGTTTATCATTTTTAGATATTTTGTTTTGAAGGATGAAATTGCATTGCAAGTTCTGCAGGATTTTGTAACGGATGAAATATTTTATGCTAAAAATTACTGAAGAATAATTCCATCAAACTTACTAGTTTTCGCCTTTAATAATAAATATAGCACAAAAAGGATGCATACACTTGCGTAAAATTGCATAAATTAACTAAAAAAAAGTTTTACAAGTTGTCTCTCTCCAAGATTGTACATAAATTATACCTTGCTTATAGTTTTAAAAAGATATTAATTATGGTGATCAATCAGTATTCCCATTCTCCATTTTACCATAAAAATATAGTCTATCGTGTTCAAATCATACATTCCTTATCATTTACTTGCAATGTACCGTTTCGATCAGGAAAAGTCCATCCTCTCTTTACAAGGCACTCTAATGTTCAAAAGTTAAACCTACTTATTATGGTTACAAACTATTTGGTTAATTTAAACCAAACATTAATCATTCCATCAAAACAGTTGCTATTTTTTTAAGGAAGGGAATTTTAAACTAGGAAAATATAGTCATACATGCTTTGCTTTTGCATTACATTTTACATAAAGTTTGATATATATGAATGATTGTAAATTCCGATTTTTCACTCGTATTCCAACCGTGTGTATTCATCCATATCCACTCAAGAACACTTAAAATGATAAAAAGAGTCATCCGTCGTTTATTAATTAATTGACTACCGTTGCTAACTAGGAGAAATTAAAAGAGCTCTCTTAGATAAAAAGATTTCTCAAGTTCAGACTGTTCAGTGACCTGCGCTTTCTAAATGAAGCACTTCGTGGGATTAGAACAGTTGGCCCTGAGGATTTCCTTGCCTCTGATTTGAAAAAGTTGAGGACAGAACGAGTCGAGCCCAATAAAGTTTGGAATAAATCAAGAGGCTTTATTGTTGGTAAGACTGTTTCTTTTTTAATTTGTAATTCTTCAGCGTTATTGTTGTTTTTGGAATTTTCTGACTCGACTTGAGTTTGATCATCCTTCAAGCTAGATCTGATATTAGCATAAGGAGCATCTACGAGGAAAGGAGAGTTCATCAAATTACTGGGTTTGGAAGCGGTCTTCTTTGAGAGGGAGGTGGTTGAATCGCCGGAAGTGGACACACTTGAATGATTGTTGCTCTTACTGTGTGCGTAGAATGAATGTACAGATTTATTGATTAAGACTGTTGGTTTCGGCGTAGTGCTGGAGTTAAAGGAGGTGGTGGATGCGGATTTATTATACAAGGAAGACGGAGCTACTTCGTTTCCATCAGTTGATTTTTTGCCATTCGGCAACTTCTTCTTTTTCTTTGAGGGTTTTGAAGTAGGAAGAACCATTTGCTTATTGGAGCTGTTAAAGTTCTTTTGAACCACTGATATATTGAATGGTACTGAAGGGCTTATACTCTTCATTTTAGAATGGGGCATTTGTGGCATCGATGGATAATGTTGGTGAGATTGGGATGGGAAATGAGAGGACCTAGGACTTGCGCCATCCATGTAGTTTGGCATCGAACCGGTGCTGTTGTTAGGGCCTGTGTACAAGGTTCGTCCAGCAAAATTTGGACCCAGTCCAATGTCGTGACGTTCTGGAGGACCAAAGTTAAAAAGCCGTCTAATTGTTCCGAGGAGACCACCAGGAGGGCCTTGAGGCATTGATAGTTGAGGTGGTGCGAATGGAGGTCCCATTCCTGTGTGTATGGGAGGAGGTGGTGGTACACCATTATTTCCTCCTTGCATGGCCTGCATAAGTCCTGGTCCTGGTGCAGGTGGCACTTTACTTTGGAGTTGCATACTTGGACTTGACATTGGCATTAGAGATTTAGGGGGCATTGGACCTGGTATATTTATTCTTCCCTTTCTGAAAATTGAATTGAGAAATTTTGAAGAGATGCTTGAAGGTCTTCTATCCTCGTCTGAAACTGTGGTCTCCACCATTTCTGTAATCTGTCCTTTGAGAACGCCCTTGATGTAGTCTGCCATTTCAGGGTTTAGCTGGGTTGTGGAATACACCTTGCTTTCCATAGTCATGTGGTCATGGGGTTCTTTGTAACGAGAACCTTTCACATCATCTTTGCTTCCGTCCAATTTTTCATTCTTTTTATTGTGGTTTAGTGCATGTTGCGCTGAAACGATTTTCATTGCAAGTTTTTCTGCCAGTAAATCAATTGCTGGTTCGTATTCGAGAAGTTTTGTGAATTTGTTGGGTAGCCCTCCAGGTGGGAAGAATCGGTTTGAGGTGGTGGATGGAGAACCGAGAAGGGTGCTGAGAAGACTCTTTTCGCCTCTGAATTTGGGTGGAAGACGTGGTTTTGCAAAGACGCTGTGCTGAATTGATGAAGCCGCGTCAACGCTTGTACCAACCGGAACCAAGATACCTAAAATAAATTTATAGATTCAATAATTTTTTTACATTCCAAAATTCCTATTATTGGTTTGAAAAAATTTGAAAAGAGGAGAATACCATAAGGAGTGTAAATGGCTGAAGGTGGCTTTCGCTTAGATTCTCTGTACTTTTCCATCATTTTATCATAATGGGTTTTTGCCAGAACTTGATACATTTGATGACGCGGGTGAACTGGTACAGCCTGGAAACCTGGACCCAAAGGTGGCTTTTCCCCAGAAGTGAAATCAGACATTGAACTGGCTTGTATTACAGGAATTTCTTTCGAAAGCACCGATGGTGGGGAAGGACGCATTTTATCCTCTGGAATCAATTGTGGGAACATGAGAACATAAGGAGTATTACTGAACGCTCCTTTGAGCTTGCTCCCCTTTTTACCATCCTTGCCTCCGGGGTGACCATGAAGACCATTTTTAATATCGTGGGGTCCATGTGCATGTGGTCCATTATTTAGCTCACTGGGATCGTGAAGTCCTGGAGGTCCATGGTTTACTTGATGCTCATCATTTAATTCATGGGGCTTACCAGGGACATTATTCAATGGGCTTCCTGGCCCTGTTAAGTCGACTTGACTGAACGTTTCCCGAGGATGGTCACCCAGGAATGGTTTATTGTTAGGTTCATGATCATGATGACCATGTTCCGAATTGGGAGCTTGATAAATTCCTGAATGAATTTCCGTCACAGGGCCTGTATAACCGGGTTCCTTGCCGTGCTCGCTACTTGGTGAACCTGGCGGTGGTGGATAAGGATGATTTTCTCCCACAGGACCAGAACTTAAATAAGGGTTTGGTTGATCATCTCCTTGATGAATAAGTGGAGGTAGATGGTGATGATGATCAACGATTTCAGTCGGAGGTGGTCCATGGGAATGATGATCGGGAATTTCATGATGGCCACTCGGAGGTGGACCATTGTATGGCTTGTTGCCGTATGAACTAAAAATATCATTATCTTTCACATCATCTGGAATTGGAACAAATTCAAAAGGCTGCTGGGGTTTGGCTGGAATAAGAGGAGAAGGCTGGAATGGTGGTCTTCCAGTGGGCACACTTTCCACAGTGCCTGGATGATACGGTCCACTGCCAATAGAGTTGATGTCTTGGCTTGGATGGTCCTGCTCTAAGGTTGCGAGTGAGATGGCGCCGTGGAGGTCTTGTGTTGGGAAAGGAATAAAACTTTTATGAAATGGATGATCATGAGGCAACGGTGGATTTGCTGGTTCATAATCAGCATGCGTGGACATTGTGTGAGAATGCGCAGGGAATTGGTGATCCGCTACTTGGGGCTCATTGTACATCTGCTGAGGGTCAGCAGTTGGAGGGTTCTCGTGATTTACAGTATTATACGGGTCAGCCGGCACCGATTGGGTTGATTCATGGTCTGCCGGAATCTGGCCTCCAGACTGGGAGGAGGGGTCACTTTCGGGTGGGGAATTTATGGGAGAGACTGATCCATGGACAATTTCTGAGGGACTTCCTGCTAAATGGGAGGGAGACATAGGAAAATGCGAATCAGGTTTGTTTTCATGGTTATTTTCAGAATTGGGCATGTGGAATGATGGTGCGAATTCGTGTGGATAGTACGATTGTGGAGGGGGTGGCGGTGATGGAATAGGCATAATAAAATTATCAGGAGGTGACATAAGTGAGGGTGGTGGTGGTGGCGGTGGTGGATAAGGTGACATTGAGGGTGCGTATTGAGGTGGGGAACCAAATGGATGGTATGGAATAGGACCTGATGAATGAATGCCGTGGTGATGATGATGATGATGACGATGATGGTGATAGGGTGATTGATGAGTCGGAGTGTGCTCATAGGACCCACTGCCGTGGGCTGGTACTTCTTCCACTGTTCCATAGATTGATGAATCTCCTGGCTTCGTCATAGGTGAATGGGACGTCTCAATGTGGGCATGGGAGTAGCCTCCCGACAAAGACGGACCTGGCGGTGTTTGAGCTATTGGTGGATCGGGGTAGCTACTGTGGTGATAGTGGTGATGGTTACCTGAGTCTTGTTCTGGGGATGAAGAAGTATGGTGCTCCACAATATTTGGACTGTCTATGTGGGATGAATCTGGTGGGCCATTCTTGAAACTATATTCATGATGAGAGGGTTCATCATCCGCCGGATATACCTTTCCACGGGTAAAACCAGAGTGAGATGAATCCGACGGAGGACTGTCATACATGTTCGGATCTTCTGAAACCTGGAAATGGCCGGAAAGGGTTTGAGAGGAAGATCCTGGGGATGGGTCAGTGGGTGGCTCCATTGCACTAGGAGGCGCTGGACTGTGTTGAGCGCTGTAAGGAGAATCATTATAAAATACTACCCGATCTTTAGTTCGATCATAATGTGACCCAGGTGTGGTACGCTGGGCGGAATGAGCGGTCGAAGATTCAGTGTTCGAACTCTGCCCGTAATATTCAGTTCCAGAAGTTTTTACAGTTTCTGCCGTTGGCGGAGCAGGAGTCTGAGAATCATAATCATGGTGACGAGTGAACGAGTGATGCCTTGTTCGTGGTCTTGGGGTAGTAGAACTGGAAGCATAAAAGTCATAGGTTCCCCGATTTGCAGATAATGATGGAGGGGAAGTGAAGGACGTCGAAGAGTCGCGTGAATGACTTTTGAATGAATACACCTTGTTTTCTAGAGCGGAGTTAGATTCCGGACGTGCGATAGAATTTTCCACTGGCTCTTGTTGATCTTGTTCAAGTCCCAAGTTAAGTGGAACGAAGGCTGGAATTTTGAAGTTGTTCGTGGACGGCCCAGCAAAATACGAATTTCTCTGGAAGTCGGGGAAATCATTTTTCCACACTTCATGGCCATCACCACTCGGGTAGATGGACGATGACTGGTCATTTGGTGGCACTTCTGTTGTCGTAGTTGTTGTAGTCGTTGATGATGGGTAAGACTCCCGAATCTTCTGGCGAAGTCGAAGTCGCGCAGATGGTGAAGGTGTCGAGAAGAAATAGGTACTGATTTTTTCTGTGTGTCCACTTGGCTTTTCTAGCTGAGGCGATGGAGTCACACTATTTGAATCTACAGGTTGCACGTGCTTCATAATGATTGGTTTCGGTCCACTACGCACAACTGGTGAACCGTCAAGTGGTGGGGCCTCAGTCGTGGTTGTTGTAATTGGGGAAGCAGTAGTGGAAGTACTCGTAGTGGAGCGCATGATAGGTGGGTTTGCTGTTGTACTACGGAGCCTCTTATACTTGGGAGTGGATGGATACGAGTAATCTTCCGACTCGTTTTGTCGATCACTCGATTGTTGAAATTCTTGTTGGTTTGATGCTGCCGTACTACTGTCAGCAACCGGGGTAGAGTCTGTGTTCATTTGCGTCTTCGTTTCATTCAAATGTTTCTTCATCTTCATTCTCCCTCTCCTTCCACCGCGGAACCTGCGTCTCTTCCCGTTTGCATTCGCTTTCTTAAATGCCTCCGCAAAGTCATCTTCAAGGGGTGGATTATTTCCTTCTCCATTAGGATTTATGAGAGCAAGTGGAGTTGGTAACTGTTCCGGAATTTCATTTTCTTCATGGAAGTCTCCATAACTAGCTCCTCCGTCATCTTCGTTCTCTTTATTTTCAATTGAACCTTCTTGAAAGTCGGCACCAGTTGAAGAGGAAATAGTTGGTTCCGTTACTGATTCGTCCACGTCAAGATTCTGGACCAAGTCTTCCCGAATCCTGTGATATCTTGCCTTTCTACTTGTATGTCCAATTATGGATTGCTTGGCTTCGCTTGACTTTTCAGAGCTTGATATTTTCTCTGGAGAGAAGTTATCTGACGTTGGAATATCTGTCGTTGATGCATCTTCCGTGTTAGTATCCTCAGTCGAGCCGCCTCCATCACTTGACTCCGTACTCGTACCAATTCTATGATCCAGGGTGACCTTGGTCGCAGTAATGATCATAGACGGCATGGAAACCGATGACGGGGTAATAGTAACAGTTGATCTCTCCGCGACTGTCGTTGTTGGTGAAGGTGGAAGAGTGGTTGAAAGGTGTGGGGTTGCAGTCCTCTCTGTGGGTTCCCCATTGTAAATCTCATTTGAACTTGAAGCTGACGCAGAAAAGGGGAAAAAATAAATGACAATTTATAAATGGGTTTTTCATAGGTTTCTCTTGGCATGGCTAAAAAGCATTTTAATACATCATTGTTTTTATTTCGCACTACTACACCTCGGGTTTTTCAAAATATAGTTATTGGAGACAACATTAAGGTTTAGGAGGGGATAATGGTTTCGAAAATGGTGAAATGCTCATCAGACCTTGACACAGGTAAATTATTGCATGCTTTTTAAATCATCAGCAGAAGCATCACTATCACTTATGCAGTTTATCATGAATCTTGCCCTTGAAGCAGCCCAGGTACGGTACATATACAAAATGCATCTCCTCCTCTTTGATTCTCTTCAGCGTCAATGTATCGTACACGTATGAAACCCAAAACCTTCACAAGCACGTATCGAATTCTTTTGTTTGCGTTTGTATTCTATTTTTATTCCTCTTTTCCTGCGTGCAAGTTAACTGATGAGTGCAAGGGTTCCGCTCCCATTGTCTTTTCATCTCTCATCAAACATTTTACGCACCTCATTCATTCCTTTGCCTGCCTGGCCCATACACAGAAATTCGATATAGCATATATACTCATTATTCATTTATTTCATACGGGAACTCGTAATTATTATGATGCGGTTGCTCATGATTTCTTAATGGGACTTTTATAAATCATTTTCGTACCTTGTCAAATGTCGAATGAATAAAAAAAGTCAAGCTTTGAATCTGAATCACGAGCAGGCCAGTTTATGATTAATAGTACAATTTTTTGCAAAATTCCCCTGAAATGTGGAGGGAAATGAATTCCCACAACAAAACATGTGACAACTTTGCCAGATTCGTATAAACATAAATCAGAATTCACTTTCAAATATATCTCTTACGAACAAATAGAATTATTTTGACAAGCAATGATGCGTCCCTCAAGCAAAGTACTTAACAATTAAATTGAAAGTGTGCTTGCCGGCTGACTGATAACGTTTACGATATGACATAATAATAACAAGTGATTAACATTTTCTCTTTCTATTTGGAAATAAAACAGAAAAGAAGTGAAAATATTTGTAACAAATAACTGATATCAACTTATCAGAACTATCATACAGGTAAGAATTAATTTGAATGGATTCTTCAAAGAAAGCTAAACAAAACAAAACATTACTTTTTCATCACTTGTAAGTCATTTTATCAAGGCGCAACACAATTATGCACATATGTCTTCTGTCTCAAATATTTTCATAGTGTTTTACGTATGGATAAATATTTGATAATTTATCTAGCTGCTAATAATGGTCTTGACGCTTATGTTCATTTTGTTATTTTGACAAGGGAGATCTTATTTCCTATTTAATTAGTTGAATAGTGAATGGAACATTAACTTTCAACATAACATTCTTTTATTTCCCCAACACCTTACGCCCCTTCTGGCATTCGTTTTTATTGCCCTTTCAAGGAGCAAAAATACTGAAAGTGTTCTGCGGTAAAATTTTTCCTCAAGTAAGTACATCTATTTCACTGACTTCATGCAATTAAATACCTATCTACGAATGCAATTACTATCTCTGATTTTTGGGTGAGTAAACACTTGCATTTGCTCAAGAGAAAACAAATACATACATTCTAGCATTATAGCTTTTGCACCCGTGATGTGCCTATCATTCCCAGATTTTTCTTCTTTGTAAGTATCTTTCAAAAAAGGGTTATGCATACATATAGCATTTTCATTCTCCTACTTTATTAAGGCAGAAAGGGAAAAAGTAAAACAATGCCATTTTAATGCATCGTGCAAAAGAGGGAAAAAGAAAGATTTTTATTTCACTGGGACTCATCCTGAACAACCTCATCATCCAAATTCATATGGTTCACTCCTTTGCCATCATCATCATCAGCATGCAATGCAAGTCAAAAGGAAAATGAAAAATACTTTTCTTCTTATTTTTCTTGAAATAAAAAGTGCAAAAAATAAGGAACCATACAGAGTGCGGAGGATAATGATAATGTAATGGAATGGAAGTAGGTTTTTCTGTCGTATATTTGTTATTAAGAGCATGATATTTATAGTGAATGAACTCGACTCATGGCCTTTTCATGCAGCTCCCTTTTTTAATTAACATATTATGAGAAGGATGCCTCAGAATTGTAAATGGTCACTTTCTGTGATGCCAGCCAACACAACTTTTGATGGCGTACCCTACAAAACTCCCTTTTCTTCAAATAATCCTAGTTTTTTGCAAAAAAAAAATGATGAGGATGATACGACGTGATCATAAAGCTCGAAATGGAGTTTCAGGGCGACTTCCTTATGATATGATGAGTGCATGAGCGTGAGGCAGTTCGAGATTGATAATTTCTTTAAAATGTATGCCCACCGTGTACAATCATCAAATCATAATAAAAGAAGTTGAGATTTTCTTTAATATTTTTGCCACTGCTACAGGGCCTCAACTTAAAAGTGACATTTGCCTTTATTTATCTACTTGCACACACATGTGTCCTTGAACATTTTCATAAAGTTTTGCATGTGATCATGTAAATTATGGAGTGTGAAGTTGTCACTCAGAAAATTTCATCTCGTGATATATCACTTCCTGCTGATGTGGCATGAGAAGTCTCAATGTGCCCCAGTCAAAACCTAGCGTTAAATCTTTGCATTTAGCATGTTCTTTATACAAAAAATTGACGCAATTCTTGATTTAATAAAAATGCTGCTAAATAAATGTAGGCGTAGTCTGGTTTCACCGGAGACAGAGGGTGACATTATATTTTCTTGAGCAATCGCACATTTCTAATTAATTTTCTTATTTTGTACCCCTAGGAGATCCACAGTCCACACTGAGATAGAAAGTTTTTAACACTTATAACCACACAAAAAGGTGAAGCATTTATATTTTGTAATTACCTCCTCGGATGATGGTAAATATTTTGGGATAAAATCCAAATGGAATATGAATGTTACGTACACTTAATTAGACCGTATTTACGTTAGTTTCACTATCTTACTTACCTATGAACATTTCACACTCTTGAAGCATTTCTTTTTGGCTGCTAGATTACTCAATAGTAAAAGATATGACTCGTGTTTACATTGTTTCGTTCATTGCATTGCATAAAATTCTAATTAATTGATTGTATTTGGCAAGAAAACCCCTAAATATTCTATGGCCGAGTCGGGACATGAACTTTGTAATCTGTACAAAAAAAGCAATGATGTGTCTAGTCTGTACTTTTCTAATCTTGATCGAACTATATTTGCACTGTTCACGCAGGATTAATATTCGAAATTCGCATAGAAATAATTACCTAAGGATAATGGCTAATTTCCCTGTATTAATGAGTTTGCATGACCTCTCTTTTCGATAACATTAGTGCTTAGAGAGAAACTGCATGCTTGGAGAAATCGACGCATTTCATCTCTTTGAGCTATTTATGGTGAACGTATTGAGTTGAGTTATCATCATCAATCAGCAATCGAGTTAGAGAAATACATGCATCAATATTTTTGTGGCATGTAAAATTTGCAATTTCTTTGCGCCCTGTGCTCACGCAGAATATGATCGGACCCGCATGAAGTCGTACAAATTGCTCGTATCCATCAATCTAGAATGCAACAAGATCGGGAATTGCAGTCCCAATGGCAAATTACCACTCAATTCATTCCCCTCATTAATTGTAAGTGACCATTTGAAAGTGCCTGTATGAAAAAAAATATATATTGTCTGTCTTGTCTAAATCACATAGTTCTTTGATTATCGTCTCCTTCATAAATTGAGAGAAATTACATAGTCCGCCCTTTCAAAGCGATTTAAACTTTTTATATTTCATTTCAGGTAACATTATATTTTTTTTATTTTTGGTATTATCGAATAGTATCGCCATAAACATTACGAAGTCAGTCAAATCTCTTTTTTTTTGGTGGCATATTATCTCTTTCATCTCGCAACAATAACATTTTTTGAAAAGGTGTAGCTTTCTGGTGAGTTGCTTATTTGTTTCATCTGCGGAAAATCTGTTAGGCTACATGAAACACTATATATGAAAACCACAAAATACGAATTCAATTCCATTTCATATTTTCGAAAGAAATTCTTTTTTTAAAAATGATAGGGTTCGTACGAAACACTTGTAAGTGTACAGATTCTTGCACAGAAACAATGGAGGAAAGGCCGGTATGAAAAATAAGAAGAGAAACGAGAAGAAGTATTTTGTTCATTGTTCTCTTCTTATCTTTAGCCCAATTATTAGAATCATCTGCCTATAGCTCTGGCGCATGGGATGAGGCTCCCTACAGAAAATCACTTTAACGTAAATGGCAGTAGTAGGCACAAAAACCAGTGCTATGAAAAAAATTGTTTTATTTGGAGTACTGACTTTTCTCGTAAGGTACCTACAACAACAACAACAAATTTTTGTGTAACAATTCAATGCTCTATACGCTGTATATTAATTCCTTATGCATTTCCCACCCCACATGAAAGAATAAGTTTACGAGCTTTTACTCGAAGCCAAGAAAAATGCATAACATTTTTAATTGTTGGTTTTTTCGTACTCCATACCTATTTTCGTGACTTGTGTTGTATCATCGAAAATAATTGTATTATTGAATTTTATTGGGGGATAGGCACAGAAAGCGAAAGAAAAAAAAGAGTTTTTATTGTTTGTTTGCATACACGTAGTAATTAGGAGTGAGGCGAAGCATTATTAATGAGTCTTGGTTTCTTTTTGTTCTCTCAAAGGAGAAGATCAAGTGCATTAGAATCAATTAGTATGATTTACTTGCATATAAAATTCGTCTATTGAATACTTTTCCCTTTTTTCATAAGGAAAATTTAGGAGGATGCACTTGTGTTCTAAATTGCTCAAAAAGCAATTTTTATTTTGCCAAAATACATAAAAAGTTCTCCATTTTTTGCAAAAATTACAGGATGCTGGTCAAAAGCACGTACACTTACAGCAACATAGATTCCTTACCGGAAGATATTTATTAATTGAAATCAAATTAATACCAAATAAGTATGTATTTAATGTATGTATGTACCTATACATTTTCTTCTGGTCTGCTCTATGTATTTTTGGATGACAGAACTAGACATGAATGACAATGACATTCGCATAACAAACAAATATACCTTTCGGAGATCCTTGAAAAACGCCAACACTCGAACCTGTATCATTCTGATTAAAGCTACTGGCTAAGGGCAGTCTCACATCTACATCATCATCGGGAAAGAGGCACAAGCACCCACTGAACTTTACCACCGCTAATATCAAAACAAACCTATAAATCTTTTGTAATTTTCCCCGGGAAAACATTGTATCTGAAATAAGCTGAACGCTTAAGGCCAAAACACATATTCACCAATTCACACTATTTCTCGCATTTTTCTTCTGCAATCAAGTCACCAAAAATAATTCCTTTTTTCCGGTTGTGATTGATACAGGTAAAAATCTCACAAGTCACACAAATAAAAACTGACACGATTGAAAACGATACTAATCAAATGGGTCAGCTAATAAGAGGACCCATTTTTTGTCACCAGCGCAGCGCAAGGACGTTTCGTTTCGTTGTTGTTTCCAAACACTAAATAGCTCGATAGTATTTCATTAATACTTGCTCAATCAGTGGTTTTTTCTAAGGGAGTTTTCGCGAGTGCAAGACCTCGGTGCTACCAGAAGCGAAACTGAATCGCGAAATAAAGAAGGGACTAGTGTTGAGTGCGTTTGACACGGTCTTTTGGTCAGCATCGTACTCTTTTCCCGTGCATCAAGCTGCACGTAAAGGGCCCATGGTAAGTAAGGGCCCTATATAGTCATACATGAGAAAATCTCGTAGTAGCGGCATCAGCTCTGTACTCCCATGTGTTGTGCATTCTCATTTCGCAATTCATTTTTGAACGCCATGCGCAAACAGATCTGATTTAGTTTTCATTTAAAAATTCCATTCTGTAGCAAGAGCTCATCTTCAATGTCAGACTTTGCAATACTTTTTGCATGCTTTGGTTTGTATGGGAAGTGCATATGTGTACTTACTTATTCATAGAAAATCATATCATGATCCTACGTGAATTTTTTAATACTTTGAATAGTAAAAATTAAAATTCCTTCGATAAAAATCCTCAAATCGAGGTGTAGGATGTTCCCCCATGAAAAAGGAAAAATGTATGAAAATGGTATATGAATACGAATACTTTATATAGCAAATAGTTCTTAGCTTTGAAATATACCTATTCAAAAAATATTGATATTCACACATACGTACCTAAATTTAGCCGTTCAAACCCAAATGCTTAACATGCTTTTCTGAAGTAGAGCCATCATGGTTTCAAATTACATGCTACATTTTAGATGAACAGCTTGGAGCTTGGTTGTGGCCTCACAAGACATTAAAAATATCATTTGTTTTTCTTCTCGGTTTTAGTTTTTTTTAAAATACAGTTCGAGAATTTTTGACGATTTCTATTTCAAGAATACAGAAGAAGTATTTTTTTTGCTTTGGGGCGACCGCAACCTCTAACGATATAATTAGCTTGAGAATGATTTTCGATGATTTGATGATTCTGTGGTTCCCCATCACATCTTAAGTTGATGTCACATTGGATTGGGTTTCTTGATAAAAACATGTGGCGACAACACGAAAAAATCGGGGCTTTAGTTTTGCTAATTGTTTCAACTTAAAGTAAAAGTGGGTCTACTGTATGAATAGAAGCTGCTTAATCAACCTAAAGATACCTTAATAATAATGACATAGTTAGGTTGACCTCAGATGCATTGTGCATTCGAAAAAAATAAAGATGGTGTAAGTATGCATGAATCTTTAAGAAAGGGAAAACAAAGTTCACTTTTCTCATTTTGTTTTTAAACAAAAACCCATTTTCTTTGCATGAATGATTACATATTTTTAAAATGTCAATTGATTAAATCGGAAATTACCTTAACGATCATTTCATTTCGAAGAGTTTTTGAAACCTAACTCTTTTCATCATTCAACCATGAAAAACTGTCGGGTCGCCCAGGTACAATTCTTTTGGAGTCCTTTTTAAAGAGGTTAACATAGTTTCGTTCTAACAATGCAACTTGGTGTTTATGCCCGCAATTTTTCCAAAGTCTGTTTTGAGGGGATGAAACAGCATATCAAAAAGTATATATATCCGTCGAGTATTTTTAGCACTTCTGTGTAATTTTCGAATTATTGCAGAAAGTATCCCCATTTAACCCAATGTTAAGAAAATCAGGGCCTGTGGGAGGCTACTTTAGAAAAATCATCAAAACATACGGAATAGTGTTTTTAGGATGAATTTGAGTTTCTGATTACTCGAAAGAGCCAATTCTTAATTTTCAATTTAAAAGATGCACAAAATCAACTATTTTTTAAAAGAATTAATTGAAGATTATCAATGCTGTTTTCCATCTCTGATGCTAATTTTTTAAATGAAAGCAACTTTCTTGGTCCAGTCTGAGTCCAGAGCGAGAAGTGCTAAAAGTACTCGACGTATATATGTACTTTTTGATATGCTCTTTCATCCCGTGAAAACAGAATTTGAGAAAATTGCGGGCATAAACACCAAGTTGCATTGTAAGTATGTACAGATCTAATATTTTCATGACATTTTAAACATTGTAAAATGTCGATGCTTCTAAAAGCATTGGTGAAATAAACTAGCCTGGCATACGATTTCACAGCTTAAGGCGTAGTATTAGTTTTTTCATAATTCATGTAAAAGGTTGAAAACAATCGTAAGCCTCATGGAGTGTCTGTCAAGCTCAAAATATAACTTGCGCTACGATTCAATCATAGTAATTATAAATTTATTAAAGCATCTAGAGAATAAATTCGTTTGAGGCACCTCAACACCGCTGTTACATTAAACCTACATTATTATAGGTACTGTTCAAACAAGCGTGCCTAACTAATAATACTTTTTTAAAGCGATAAGATCACGAACGAGTTCATGATGATTGAAGGGAAGTGATCAGAAAGTTATTCAAAAAAAATTTCTCGAATAGGTATACATAAATACATATTTTTAATTACTAATACATTAATTGAATTCATCCACCATCGGCCAAATTTTCTCTTTTCAATCAAATTCTTTTTTTACAAGAATGTTGATAAGACAGTTAAAGTCTGATTTCATTTTTTACATCGCACGCGCGACGCATCTTTTACATAAAACTTGCTATTCCAAAGTGCAAATTTTCATCACTTGCAATTAAAGTTATATGCGCTTGCACTTGTAAATTTCACGGATGATTTAAGTGTAGTTTAGATGCTCAATTAATTTATCCTGGACGGTTAGTGCACATTGACTTAAAAACTTATCAGTTGAAAAGGATAGCTGTATCACCCTCATCAAGAAATTAATCAGCTTACATAAACAAACGTAGAAATTGGACTAGCAATTGTAAGTTGCTGTTTTTACTGTATCATTATTATTGATTTGATTGTTGAAAAGTTTCTTTACGCATTCGCGCCTTATTATTTTCGCTGCACATAAATTCAAACTAGCAAAGTGATAAATGTATTATATACATTACATATGGATTATGAGATTTGTAATTTCTTTCGAAGATTGTTTATCTTTAATAGTGGTAACAATGCGAATTGTTTTTAAACTCATGCATCTTTCTTTGCCCATCTTTCGGCTGAAACTCGTTAGTTCGACCAAACCATTTTTTTGTCTAAGATATTCGCGCTAGTATTGTAACAATTACAATGATGCGCCAATAATTATGACAGTAGGGTGTATTATATTTATATTGTCATATTACTGACGAAAAATAAAAAAAGACAATTTAAAGGTGAGTATAATTTAAATTAAATCTATGGTTTAAGGAGAACATCGATCTTTCAAATTATACTGTTCAACTATGTGTGAACTGCCCTTGCTAGTAAATAGGCAGCTGTAATTTAAAGATTGACAGTGCGGATAGGGAAAGGTGAAGAACAGGCTGAATGTATTGATACTGATTTGATTGAATAAAGTAAGGAACATTCAATTTCAAATTAATGAATGGGGTTTACTTACGTCATATGCGATAAACTTAAGTGAGAGTGGAGACCGGCACCAGAGTGAGTTTCTCTAATCAGCTTTAATTGAAGAGGCGAGCAGAAGTTTAGATTAGCTAAACCTAAATTATCAATTCAATTTGTTGGTAATTGTAGGGTTGAAAAGAAAAGCGTAATGAAAGTTAGGTAATTTATTCTTACAAATTGCACCTTGCCCAAGTGTTGGGCAAATTACGGTTTATGTTCATAATTTCATAAATGATATTTGGGTTCACTGACGGTCAAAAAATTGAAATTCTAAGTTAGTGTTGATTCGAAATATATTTTACTCTATAAGAACACTGTATTGTCACCATTACAACTTCCCCTGGCATCGTTCGACAGCTCCAGTGAGTCCTAGTGCACCCCTTACTGACATTAAAACGCTAACACTGCACTGAATGATGATGATGATACACATTGTATGGCAAATATTTTTTTGCGGCCATTTTTAAAATGTGGTCTAGTTTTTCGATATATGAAAGCCCTTCCTTTTACAAGTCGATTGATACCCCATTTATGAGGTCAAAAATCTGAGATTTTGTTGTAAGAGCCAAACCTCTATATAACGGTCAAAGTTCGTTTAGTGGCTTATGGAGAAGTATTTCAAAAAACTGTCTTCAACATCTTATTCTACACTTAAAGTAACATGTAAAACTACTTTGGTTGTAACAAAACCCGGTACAATTAAGGAGATTTTTAAATAACAAAGTAAAAAGGTGGTCATTGGTAAGTATTTTACGATTCGCTAAATATTTAATTGTTGTCTAGGTCTAGGTGCCTGCCGTTTTTAGACAATGATGGAGATGATGGTCTGTGACTTTATGGGAGCATGGGATCCGATGGAAGAAGATAATGAAGGTTGTCCCTTGTTTTACTTTGAGCAAGTTTATGAAAGAGTAAGTAATTTGAATTTATTTGCACTTAGTTGCGTTTAAAGTGAAACTAAACAGCCATAGTGTCGTGTTTAAAGGTTCAATAATGACACACTTTAATGTTATTCTCCATAGAGCGAAGGAGTTCGGGCCTCGGCTGTTCTTGTCCTGCAGGCGGCATACCGAGGAATGCGAGAGCGTAGGAAGGTCAGTTGCATCATGCGGGAGAAGTTTCAGCAACATACTTCTGCCAACTATTCAACTGAAATCTTAGAGCGTCAGATGATGAGGCTGAACTACTTCTACAACGCTAATGTAGATAGCCAAGTGTTAATTAACCTTGGAAGGTCAATGATAGTACTGAAGAATGAGTTGATGATGCGTGTACTCAAAGATGATCTGGCAATGCTTCGATTAAGAATGATATTGGAAAAAAGTTTAACGATTTTTTCTCAGCCTTCAGGCTTACCTCGAACAACTGTGCTCCGTCTTTTAGAGGTGGGTACATTTCATTTTGTATTAATTTATTTCTCAGTTGAAGATTCAGAGTTAATGAATTTTTTTCTGTCCCAAAGACTTTTACAGACTGGAACCAGTTCGAGGATGCAAGACAATCTGGCGATCCTAAC
>JAHZMX010005964.1:0-10583 GCA_027743895.1 Seira musarum | reverse complement strand
CAAACGAGTGTCACCATCGTTTTCAGCGTAGTCGAATTGATATATTTCGACTGATTCCGTTGAGATTCTCGATTAGCCGTTGAAACAGGTTACTTGTAAGCGGAACAGCAGCGGAAGTAGACAGTGTGCAGTACGCACACTCACATAGATTAATTTAATAGATTGCTTTGCAAAGTCATGGAGGCAAATTTGAAAAAGGGTGACTCACAAAAAATTCACCAATAACCCACCTGCTAATTCGTCATATTATGATAGAATAGAACAAGTTTCTCGGTGTAAAGAAATATACGCGCTAGAACAGTAAAGCTACAGGTTACGTTACACCTAGACTTTATGTACCTATCTCAATGTTGATGAAATACAGTTTCCTTAGCCCAAGCTTATTTCTGAGTTATTTATGAATATAAAAACGTGTTAGATATGAATCGGAATAAACAAAAAAAATGAAGTCATATAAAGCTGTTGCAGGTCATATAGAACAACATTTCACCTGTCAACTCCCATCTAATCACGTGAACGATGATTAAATAAATGTTTTATCGAGTGATAGATTGCATTTTTTTTGTTTTATTTACAAACATTTGTGAATGAAGCTTTGAATAAAAATATCGAGTATATAGTACGTTTACTGATGCAATGCATTTACGTTGACCTAAAGACGTCATCCAGCACGTGGCGCCGGAAACCGGACTAAAACCGCAACTGCAAGCGAAATTCCACTGAGCTGTTGTTTTTTTACGTTGTTCATTCAACCTTTTCTTCCAACTAAATCAGCCGAACTGTCCAAGTCCTTCAACGTTCGTATTCGTGCAAAGTTTTACTTTGCTAAACTAGTCATTTCAACCTCACCACTATATCACTAATTCAACAAAACCTGTTATTAGTGTACCAGAATGAGTGACGTTAGAGAGTCTAGTCGAGTTGTCGAGTGAGTAGAGAGCAAGGTAAGAGTGAGCGAGTAAACGATGACGCAAGAGATGTTATAGATAGTTGGACAGCAAAGTTGTCTTAAGATTTCTTATTATAATTATTTACGAGTTAGAGTTAGTTCTTTTTATAGCATCTTATGTGCAAATCAATGTCTTGAAAGGCCATCAAATAATTTGAACATGATGCATAACGCAAATTCTGCGAAATGTAAAATTTCAAGCAAACAAATGAGCCTACGCCTACATCACACCTTCGTTCAGATTATTGTAGTTGGGTAAATTGTTTTGGCTTTTTATTGGACTTCGACTTAACATGTGGAACAACAAACATTATTCCATTAGGGAAAAATTAAGTAGAGTTGATTATTAAAGCAAAGTCTAAACGTTCTTTTATTCCGCAGTTTTTGACAGAGTGCCTTTCCCAGCATCTAATATAACATGGTCACCTGTGACAAGAAACAAGTTTCCATTACTTATTTGAATTCTTTGCCATTTGTCATTCTTGAAACGGTTCTTTCATAGGATGAATATATATATACCTGATTTAAATATCTTTGTTGCATTTACAGCTCCCACAATGCATGGAAGTCCGTACTCTCTCGCCACAACGGCACCTAGAAAATACCATGCACTTTAAGTAGCAAGCTTCATTTCAGAGGAAAAAAATATATATGTAATATTAGTATATTTTCTCACCATGAGATATTAAACCTCCCAATTCCGTTACAACGCCACCTATTACAAGAAAGAAATTTAAAATGTTTCACCCTACCCCATAATCGTATTTACAAGACAGAGAAAGAAAGAAAAATTCCTAACCTAAAATTGGAAAAAACGGTGACCAAGCGATGTCAGTTCCAACGGTAATGAGAATATCTCCTGGCTCCAAAATCTCTGATGCCTCCTCCACGGTCAAGCAAACTTTGGCCACCCCTTTGGTGGTTCCCCTGGAAACGGGTGTGGCTTGTATTGTGTCAGTAATGGTGACAGGAATTGAGTTGTCAAGCTAAAAATCAAGAGCTCAATTCATTCTTGCCCGTACAAATATTAGTATAAAATAAGGACTTAAGTAAGAATAGTTACACACTTCCTTAGGCATTCCAATGCTAATCTCGGGGTATTGTGATTTTTCCAAGAGTGGGTACATTTTATTGCGCTTCAGAGCTCTTAACATCAAGAAAATGACAACTATTATTCCTTGATCTTGAAGTCACAAATATCTGTGACCTTTTGCTGTGTTCTTACTTTTGTAATATTACACTGCTGGATTGATCCTTTTTAATTAGCTGGCCGATTTCGAAGTGATTCAAATGCTTTATTAGGCCTGAGTTGGGGAGTAAGTTCTCACGAACCATGAGTTCGGCCAGGTCTTGATATTTTAACTTGAACTCATTACAAAC
Source organism: Seira musarum (assembly GCA_027743895.1). Lineage (NCBI taxonomy): Eukaryota > Metazoa > Arthropoda > Collembola > Entomobryomorpha > Entomobryidae > Seira > Seira musarum. The sequence continues at coordinate 8,254 of JAHZMX010005964.1, read as the reverse complement.
TCTAACAAATAAAGATTTTGTCTTTTCCCTGTATATTACGGCATTACGGCAAGTTGGCAGAATGAATTTTATTATTCTCCTGCAAAATCGAAAACAAAAATTAGATAAACTCGACATCAATTTTGAATGTAGAGGAAAATAAACTGCTATTTGAATTAAATGAAGACCTCGACATAGGTTTTAAGTTTGTTGATAAAGAATTGAGAAGTTCGTCATCGTTAATAATATGACGTGAGTTTTCACTTTTCTTTGCATCTTTATTGCTCAATCTGTTTTTCAAAGTGCTTTTTAGAATTGGCAGAAAGGAGGTAGGATTACTACCCCAAGAGGGTTCTCCGAGATCCATCTACATCGTAAAGATAAAAATTTTAAGATCCAATCATGTTGACAATTACAGGACAGGCAAAAGCCTTATCTAACCTCACAAATTCCTCTATGACCGTGCAATTCAAAAAACGTATCCAGAGCTTGGCTTGTCTTTGCATTATCTCTCAACCATTCTAACGCTTTGGATGGAGAAGCTTGTACAAATTCCTCCATGAGCTGCTTTTCATCACCTCCATGTTTGATAATTTCATCCAAGAGACGGTTTATGTCATTTGGCAATTCAGCGGACTCCACATCGGAGAAAACAGAGAGAAGTTTGGATGCGTCCTCGTATAAGCTACTATCCCATTCATTTGCTAAAAATTTCATAATAAAAAAATCATTGAATCATCATTTTATGAAAAATTGCGGAGAGTGCTTTTCTAGTGTAACAATTTTACGCTTTTTTCCGTCGGCCAAAAACATAAAAAGGAAGATTTGACTCGCCGAACTGTTTGTTGAAGCAGCCAGATGTGCGGTACAGCTCTGTCGTTAGTAAGATTTTTAGAAATTTCAAATAACTTGCTTAAAAAAATAGAATAGAATGAAACAATTGCGTTTTGCATTACAAACCTGGTACAGCTGAAATAGATCCTCTGTCAATTTTTCATAAACATTCAAAGATTTTTGGGGTAAGTTGGAATAGTCTAATTTAAACCTTTTGTAGGTTTTTTCGGCGTTATCGACAATTCCTTTTATTTTCCTGAAAGACTATGCAACCGAGTACCCATAAGATTAAAAACGACACAATCTTCTAATCCAAATCCTACAAATTATTTTTATAATTACCTGGATTTGATCATAAAGGTCCTTAAATTTTAATATCCCAGGTGCAATACCAAATCGCTTTTCAGCGGTGCTCCGGATCTCTTCATCCATAACTTGCCTACCAAATATAGTTTGATCAACGCATACATCAGCGGCGGTGATTTCTTTCTCTACAGTTGCGTAGAAAGTCTGGTACATGTTTAGAAACAGTCTTTGTTGGAACAAAGGACAAGCAGAAGAATTATAGGGGCATACTGGCCAGGTGTCTCCTTTTCTCAACGCTACCATCTCTTGAGTTATCAAATCTATAATTCGATTCACACTCACAGTTAGCGATGAAAGTGCCTTTGGTAGGACTTCACTGTAAAAAAAGATTGTCATGCCCACTCAATTATTACGCGTTAAACTTGTAAATTAAGTAAATCACCGCTTCTAACTAACCCTGTGTTGGCAGTAGTGAACCGATCTACATTTGTTCGGATTGGAGAATCAAATTCATGCATTAATTCAAAATCGGTCCAAGCATCAAGAGCCGTCAGATTCCGACATTGAAGGACGAATATTTTTCCAGATTTGCTATCGATCGCCCATTCAATGTCGACAGGTTTCTGTTGTCCCATCAGAAATTCGATTTCGGCTGCGGTTTTGCCCAATTCAATCGCTGTTTCGTCTTTTATACAAAACTGCTTGGAATCCTCCTCACTTATGATGTGCTCCTTTGTGGAATCGTCAGAGCCTTCCTTTGCAATTTCTATTTTAGATTTCTTGTCCCCTAAAACTTTCTTTTCGATTGTGACATCGTTCCACCATTTACTGTTTAGAGTGGGAACAATGATATGATCAGCTCGGACGTTTTTGCTTGTCTCTACAAACTTCGGCTGTGCTTTTCGCGCCAATGTGATTGTATCAGGATCACAGGAGCCGGAAACAACGCTCTAGTAAAAAAAGTTAAAATAGAAAAAAGTGTAAAAATGGGAGCATATTGAACAATTGAAAGGACAATATATGCTTTCTACCTCTCCAAGTCCATAATTTGCTGTGACAACCATTTCAAAAGGGTTCCCGGTGCGTCTCACTTACTGCGGGTTGTCCATGATTCCTTTAAATAAAATCAAAGTGATAAAGTCGTAATGAACTACTTTTCTTATCTCTCATCTCAAGATACTCACAATCGGTAGCGGACAGATTGTTCGGTGAAAAGCGACGCCCAGCAGTCCAATACTCGCTGTGCAATTGATGATTCTGTTACTCCCAAAAACGTTTCATTTTGCCCTGCGCATGATAAATCGGAGCCATCTTCTAATACCCCTGACGATCTCACTGCAAATTTCATATTACCCCTATCAGAACCGAATGTCTTTGCCATTTGTTGGGATATCAAAGACGTAATCTCGGGCAATCGATTACAGGACTTTATGTTTTTCATTACTCTGAGAATTATATTAGAATCATTTGTTGAACAATATAAGCCGATTGTTGTTTTTGCTAATCTAAAAATAACAAAATACTTACGATGAGCAAGCATCTTCCAGTTTAATGCCATTTTTGCTTGCAGCGCCATCGAAAATGTCAGTGAATTCAGACAGTTTCAAGGATTCACGGAAAAGATTCGTAGTAACGCAAAAACCTTTCGCAGTTTTCACCTAAGATCAAAATAATTTTTGTGTACTTTCTGATATCATCTAAATCTCGATTAAAAATTAACGAACACAAACCTCTGAATTAGATAGTTTGTCTGTAAGATTTTGTAGTTTAGCCAAGGAAGCGCCTTTCCCTCCAACTAAGGAGACTTTGAGACAAGCTGGGTCCGAAAAGTCAAGCAAATGTGAAAGTTCAGATTTTGAATCAATTGGTTTCTGAATTTCGTTCAGTGCCTCTTCTTTTTCATCTTCAGTGTTTGAACATTGAATAAGGAATCCTTTAGCAGTTTCCCCATTTATTCGCACATCCAAAAGTTTCAGAAGCGTTCCATTTGAAAATGCGATTGTTTTTGTGGTTGGATGTATTTCAACATTAGCAGAACCTTTCGTACCTGCAAGCATATGTTAAGTAGTACATGAAACATTAATTTTTGAAATTGTTAAAAACATTCTTAGCGCAATGCAATCTATTTTGGCCTTGCCCGAAATATGTATCACTCGGTGTGACTTTTGATGGAAAACGTCAAATGGGGCGCAGTCAATATTTTTGACTAGTGTGTTTTCATAAGATGCCCAAAGCATCCGTCCATCGGTCCAGTCGTCTAAACGAGTGGAATTTAAACAATACCCTGTAATTCTCCAGTAAATAATCTCAAAAATTTTGGAATGACCTTTTTTGTACCGTTAAATCCACACAGTCTAAACCCATCTCCGCTCTCGCCTAAACTGAAAAATTCGGTGCGTTTGGGAGAAAGATTTGGCTTAGTTTTTCTGTTTTGTTGAGGGAAAATGTCAAATGTTCGAGCTGCGTCCAGAGTACTTGTAAGTTCCCTTCTCTTAAAACCCCGTAGGTATAGCTCCCACGAGTCTTCCTTAATCTCCTCATTTGTCTTTTCGCATGGGTCAAAAACGCTAACGTTTCCATGTAAAGTTCCCATTTGAGAATATCCTTCAGGAAGGATATGTAACAATGAAGGAAGATTTTCTCCGAACAATCCCTTTGAACTGAAATTGTCAGCCAGCAAATTAGGATTCCCATTCTTCCGGTGGTCCATAGGACTGCTCAAGGCTTTCCATCTGAGAAATTACTTTCATCAATTAATACCTTCAGTACACATAAATGATTCGATAATTTGGTTGAATTGGTATTGGTATTTGCATACAACTTACATGAAATTAAATGTCCCGTGAACAATTTTTTTCTCAGATGTTTTTGTCGACTCGCGTCTGTAAATGTAATTTTTTGCCAATATTTACTACATTCGTTCTTACCTCATGAATGACTAGTAGCAGTGACATTATGCTGAAAAAAATCTCACGTCATTATGCCATTGTACCAAAGACGCCAGGTACGGTACGGCTCAGCCATTTCCAATTTCAAGTTACCCAGTGAAAATTCATGAGCACATGGCGTCTGCCCTTGGAATGACACTACAACATTTTTTAAATTACAAAATGTGAAGAGGGTTCTTTCAATTCATCTAATCATTTAGTAAGCATGATTTAAATTGTTTACCGTGATACACGTCATTTTTAAGCCAGACCAAGATATCGGCCTGTGTTTGATTGTTGGGGAGATTGGTTATCTTTACAAATACGCCATGTCCAGTTTCATCTGTTCCATAGATGGTGCATTCTTCTCTCAACTTGAAAAATCAAAAAGCCTCAAATGACAATGACTTTTTCTTTCTTGCTACGTCCTTGGAATTTTATCTTATTATGAATGAATGCCTTACAGGAGATTTGAAAACGGGGACAGGTTTCTCAATCTGAGCATCCTCATCAGTTGGTATCACTCCTAGGTCGTTAATACTCTTCTTTCCCCTTAACTGACCCACGACTGTACCAAAGGTTTGTGGGCGGCCTTTCATCCAGTTTGATATTGCCTTGGTAAGGAGCCATACTTTCAGTGCTGCCGAAAATTCAATGATAATGATCTGAACTGGCCAAGGCTCAAAACTAAATGGGTACCTAACCAATGACAAACGAGTTTTGACTGAAAAGAATAACAATAACTTACGCCTCGGGAAGATATCCTTTGTGAGTTTAGCCCCCAGGAAAATTGCAACTAAAATGGCTGTACAAATGAATAAAAACATTTTGCTTCCAACTTTCAATCACGAAGTAAGAATTCCAACTGAAGTCGAAAAACGCGTCACCGGTGCCAGTGCTGCATTATGCAATGCGTCTTTCATGGAAAATGAAAATGATTTGAACTAACATTTACTTATCTCGTATCAAGTTTAAATAGCCACTCATGTCTGATACTTGTACAATCATTAAGAGGTACGTATGCGAATGAATCTGATGGACTGAATGATTCTGTTTTTAACAAAACAATTGTTCGCCGCAGAAAGTTAATTACATCTTCCGCCAGACAATCATGATGCATGCAAACATGTTGGCAATCTCAAGGTCGACTTATCTCAATGCTTTAAAAAGCAACGCAACGCTTTCAGCAAAATCAGTATTGGTGCAACTAGACAACCTTTACCATGCAACGCAAATTTCGTTCTTAAAATGAGAAGCATAAACGTAATGTATTTGTGACACATGAAAAGGATCCAAAAGGTGGTTTTTATTACATCATAAACAGTCATAAATAGTCATATCCATCACACATTAACTTTAGGCGAAAGAATAAGAGCTTCTACTGTCCTCAGCACAATCGAATTATAAAATGTTGCTTTTGTATCCCTTTTGAGAACAAATGCTGCGCCACATTTCAAAGATATTGGTCTCATGCTTTGAATGATTCTTCGTTCCATGTTCCTTGCATATCCCGACTTTTTTCGGGTTCCCCAAAGGAATTTTTTAATCATGACAGCCGTATCGACATGGCAATCCATTATCAATGGGAATATTGTGTACACAATAGATAAATTGTTGAAAGCGCAGGTGGGCATGAACCAGTAGATTGTGATAGGAGTGGATCCAACATAATTGATGCTTCCCACAATGGTGGAAACAATCATGAAAAACATCGACCCCATCAGAATTCGAATCCATTCTGCTAGAGCCCGTTCCCATGTCTTTAAAGCAATCTGGCATCTTACGTATAACTTGTAGAAATGAAAGTCATGAAATCTTGCGAAATTACTAAGGAGCTCGAGAGATTTTGCTTGCATCTCCAGCCATAGAAATAATATAATGACGGAACAAGAGAATGAGCGAACACATTCCAAAACACTGGTTACTGATAAGAGATATCTCACAAAAAAGGTTGTCCATTGATATGTGGCGTTGTCACAAGATGTTGTGTGCTCCTGGCATGGATAAATGATTTTAATTGCATTGTAAAATGGATCTATATTTTCCACAACTGCAAATACAGGAATAAAGAAAGGCATCATGATCAACGATTTGGGCATGAAATCCAGGAATTTACTAATTTGAATCCACAATTCGTCATTGTGAGAAAAGCCGCAAATGTCAATTCGGGTTTCTAAAAAAGCAAAATTGAAAGTATGAGCAAATATTTTGAATCAATGGCACTTGATTGGATTTAAAGATTTTCATTTGAACTTACGGCCATATCGGCGCAGTATGAATGACATTCTATAAAATGCCAAAACTAAATCATCTCCATACCTATAGTTCACCCAGGCCGTACCACAAATAAAAATGTCGATTGGGATTAAAACCGTTGAAAACATGACATTTATGACTGGAAGCTTAGAAGCAAATATAACGCTTAAAATTAAGGAGCCAAGTCCGAAAAGAGTGCATGGGAATGAAACAATAAAGCACCAAAGTCGGCAAGTGTTAAAGTCTTTCCCTGACCACGATATTGAATCAGTAGAAGAATCCCAATTTAGAACGTGGGGATACATGAAGTTAAAAGTTTTATAACAGGAAGCCAAAGGCTTTTTGCAAAAAAGGCTACACGATATTCTTGCTTTCATCTTTGAAAGGAAATTAAATTAGTAACTAATGAAAAGCTTTAAATTCATATACAACGGACACCTAATTTCCGTTGAAGGGCTAACAAGCACTTGTGCTAGAATAAAATGTTCTTTTTTTCTTCATGAAAAATGTGATGGGAATAGGAAGACAAAGTTCAAGTTGGTTTATAAGAACGGATATTAAAAGTATAATTTATTTGGCTAATGCAATCAGATTAAAGCAATCATATTACCGAATTAATGTGACTGTTTGCCGAAAGTGATGTTTGGGATTTTATACGAGGTTGATTTGAAAGGAAAATTATAATTCACAAAATTACTATTTTAAATGGAAATTGACTAAAGTATAGTTTGTAATCGATGAACTTGAGTGGGTTTATGTGGTGAGCATAACGAAATGATTACTGCTTTAATAAGGAACGTTCATCTAATTCCCTTATCGATTACGATCCTTGTTTTCAAAGGGGTGTAAGTCATAAATATTTATTCACTGTTCAGTTGGTTTTGCGAAATGAAAGCAAGTGAACTTGAATGAAACTATAAAATAAAACACTAACTAAATAGAATTTTAGTGACCTGGCCGGAAAATGGGGAATATTTAATGGATGGTTAAGAAGGGCGGAACATACATAGTACTAGTACATCACTTTACTGGCCGTACTGGCGCATTCCAAGACTTGTATCCCTGAAAATCAAAATACTTTTTTAACACTTCATTTCATTTATGAAAGTTAAGTATTAGGTAACTGATTGGATTATTATTATTATTATTATTATTATTATTATTATTATTATTATGATTTTTTGGCTTGGTGGGGACGAGGTGACGAGTATGAGAATGTGAAAGAATACATATTATTGATTTTTCCAGAAAATGAAAACCAAACTACGTATAACTTTAAATAACGATAACAGAAGACCCAAGCTGCAGGAGTTAAAAGTATGTACTTTCATTTAAAAAAATTATAAGTTCCTACTCCAACCGCCAATACTTATTAGTTGTAGGTTGTCGCAATCTGGATGATTCCAACTTGCACATTTTTCTTCATGCAATATGATTAAATGCTTCAGAATTAATTTGTAATATTAAATTAAACTGTAATCAGTCTTAAATTGGTTGCACGAGGCTAGACTTCCGTCTGTCATTTACGAAAGTTATGTAGGACTGCAAAATAAAAGACTATAATATGGCAGCAAAGCAAACATACTCTGTTCGATGAAGTTCCATAAACTTCTACCTAATATGTGAAGACTCGACAAATCCGTAACTTAATTACTTATTATTGCCGTTTCCGCTATAATGGCTGCAATATCTCACTCTCAATCAAATGCAAAGCAAACGGAAACTGAACGCAGCCAACCTGTTTTAGTAATATTTTCACGAATGCAGTAAATTATCTGGAATAATATAAATAATTATGACCTAACAATGAGATAATATCGCGTCAACGCAAAATACATAGTATTCGAAAATTGAAAGAAAGTGCATTAAGTTAGATTTATGATTGATGACCACGATTTTACCTAATTTACCCCCAATCATCTTACCCCCAAGACACTTACCCCCATCAATCT
>JAHZMX010005963.1:0-10936 GCA_027743895.1 Seira musarum | reverse complement strand
ATCTATCGTTCGTCGTTTGCAACATGGATAAAGAATTTATCGTTTTTATTTTTAGAATTAAAACATGTACTGCATGAATTCAACAGGTCTAGGCTCCATTTCATGACTTTCAGTACACCTTTCAAGCCCATCTCAAACACTACAAAAACAAATGCAAAAACGCATCCAGCAAAACAAAGAAATAGAGGAGCAAGGAGCTTGTGTATGGTAATCACGTCAGGTTCAATAATAGGTTGCATCGTCCCGCCAACGTCAATATGCAGCGTTTTGTCGACAAGTCTAACAGCCCACTGTGTCCAATCCATGATTTTATCCCGGAGTCCTGATTGATGAATTCGTTCAACGGTCTCCATTAGCCAGTCACGATTCATGGTGTATATTTCCCAAAAAAAGAAATTATCCATTAGAGTTTGCTGAACATAGTGACAAGTCCAAGTGTGATTTTGATTTAAATTTATAACGCTTTCAAAATACGACCCTAACCACTTTTTATTGTTTTCACCAATCACATATATCAAGTGCTTGCGAAGTAGTGTTGGCATTTTCCAGTTACTCACAGCCTCGTAAAACGGTTCGAAGGCGGCCTGGGACCGTTTCTTAATTCTTTTCTGAATGAATGCATGACCATATAAGAATTCTGGTGTGTAATCCACATTAGACTGTGCCAACCAAATAATTTTATATCCGTAATTCAAAATATCGTTAATAGTTGAATACGTAAATGGCGGATCTTTTACTGTTACTGAGCTTGTTATTGTGTTTTCGTATAAACTACATGTAAGAAATCCCACGCATGCAATCCCTAAGTAAAGTTCTTTCGTTCCTCGTGTTCTTCCAGTAGAGCAACTTGGAAACTGACCAATTAAAGTGGACCACACTTTGACCAATTCCGAAAGAAATGATTCACGGTTTATATTCATCTCATTTATTCTTCCAAGGGCATGCACAACGGTCAACAAGAATTATTAGAAGCCATGAATCAATGGATAATCCCTCAAACCAGAGCTGAGCTTGGAAAAACGTTTTGTATTCTTCGGCTTGGTCGCAATAGAACAATAACTCTCCAGATGACATTGAAAAACGCAGACTTGTTCGTACTAAAAGATCATTCAAGTTAAAAGTTGTCGCATAACCTTCGATATAGTCTGACCATGCCAACCCCAGTTGCGAGCGTATAATTTCTGTTCAGATGCTATCGCCGACGTAAGAATCCTTATGGACATATTATGAGTTTCAGCCATGTATATGGTCGACATTAGGAAAGTTTCGCAGTATTGCATTTGCCACGTCTTCAATAGAAGCCTAGAACATGCATATCTATCATTAGCGTATGCGGAATTTGTGTAGTAATAGTGAAAGCTACTTCTCACTAAAGCGTTCACGTTCACGCGTCCGGAAATAAGCTCTATGCAGCCCCACCGGATTTTTAAACAGTGTTTCTATTGTTTCCTTAGTCCAAGGTTTCTTGCGTGCAAACCCCTTACAGTAGTCAGAGCAAACCACGGTGTACTTGGTTTCTGCGGGACTGTCCTCCTCTAGAAGTATTTTCAACGCGGGTGCTAGTATTTCTCCAGAATGGCGAAGAGAGAATTTTGGCAATCGATGATTGTATTGATCATTATATTCGACAAGGACTGCCACTGTAGATGTGTGCAGCATTTGTTTCCAAGTACTGTGAAACACCGAATTAAGCTTGGTATTATGATATGGTCCGAAAATGATTTGAAAGGGTTGGGTAAACTTGAAATCTATTGCGCGCTCTAGTATTTTATTTGGGTCGAAGGAAAAATAACATAAGAGGCGAATTCCGTCCAGGTCTACTATGTTTGTGTCAATGTCCCATTTTAGAATCGAATTCTGCGAGTGAATCCACAAAATATAGTTGTCAGGCGCGGTTTTTAAGAAGGAAACTAAAGGACTTAGAATATTACTCACGCCATTGTTTGGAAATTTATTGGTTCCCATATGATTAAATCGTCCTACTCCGGACTTAATTAGTGGAAAATAAAATGTTGCAAATATTAAAGATGGATTCATTGTATCTAACTTACACATAAAGGTTTTACAGTTCCCATACTTTAGTTTTGTTCTTGAACATTTGCCTTTCCAGAAATCTGATTTGTGAGCAAGGGGCGCTGTCTTGAAGATAAATTACAGGCAGGCTTTGGAGAATGAGAAGTTTGAATTTTAGCACACTTTATGCTCAGCAATGAAACAAACTGGGCTTACCAAAACAATGTGTGGGAGCAAGAAGTACTTTTAATTGAATTGGTGGCTCCAGCGGTTTAGTTCTCACCGTAGTATCATTACATATACATGATATCGTGTAGATGTGCTAGGAAATGACCAAACAAACAAACAATTTGTCCGACCAAATTGTTTTTCCTTGAAGCCAACAAAAAAGGTTTACGTGAGTGATGCTTAATGTAAAATTAAAATGATGAGAAACGCCCTTTAAATTTCCCTATAAAACCAGCACGACAAACTCATGCTTCATATTATACGTCTGAAATGTACGCTTTTGGAAAAACAGGAAAAAGTGTAGGGACATATCTTATTTGGTGGAAAAATGAATAATACCCCAAAACACTTATGGAAATTCAAAAAATCTGTTAATTACAATTAAAAGATAGAACATTTGTTCATTTGCATTGCACAGCCCGACACTCTTTTGGTAAGAAGGTATTGGATTCGTGGACTTCCCTTCAAGCACAATGGATTTTAATCAATTCATTTGATAAGCTGTATATAATGGAAGTGACAGGATTAAGGAGGCGGATTAAGTATTGAAGAAGTATGTAAAGTAGATACCGAATTTTTTAAAAGAAAGCAGCACCCAAATTATAGTTTCATAGGAGCAAATTTATCAAATTCCATCAGACCTATAAATACAGCAGTTCCCAAATTGCTGCAGTATTAATGCAACATGGACAGAATAAGTCACTGGATTAAGCATACATGATTGCAAGTTGAAAGAGTTACGGCGTATGAATAGAGATATACCAGATACCATATACATATAAATATATTGGGATGCCAAATCTTATACATGAACTAAATTAAATGCCATGAACATGGATTTGGTTAGATGTAATTGGTTTTCTCGAACAATTTAGTTTAAATTTTGATTACTCACAAAAAATATATCCCGAAGTTCCTTCCACCAGTTGCGTATAAGACTTACATTTTCTAGATCAGATTTTTATGCTGATTACTACCACTTAATTGATTTTTGGCCCTTATAAAGCCCATATTAATTATAAGTAACCATTTTTGTGCTAGATTCACCAGTTGTGACTGCAATACAAACTCGTTAAATGAATTTTTTTGGAATTAAATGCGTGATAAATACTTGTTTGATGAAAACACGGGAATACATTAGTCAAAAACATACCTTTCTGTTATTGTTTCGTGTGGAGTTTAATAAATAATAGCTTTTATTGCATTTTAAAATAACCATTTATTAATTCTTAAGACAAAACACCAGTTAAAATTATCGTCCGCAAAGATTCCGTTGTTCATTGCATTTAAACTAAAGAGGTTGTAATGGTGTGAAGTACAGACTTGTTGACTATTATGCTTCTGATGTTACTTCCTGACTCTTCTCAATTCCACCAGATTGGGTAGTAGTTGTAATTTTGTCGTGGCCAGTCAAACCTGCTAGAAATTTCCCAAACCTCCCTTCATCCCCAAAGTGCTTTTTGACCAATTGCCGAAACTCTCTCTTGAAAGAATCAGCTCTCATATAAAAGAAGAAGTTGACAAAAGAGTTAACCGCGATGGACATCAAAGTGCCAATCAGAAGTTCTCGATAAATGCGATGGTGTACTGCCATGTAATAGTAGAAAACGTAGGGCAACACATTGCACAAAAACAGGACTCCGACAACAGGGAAAAACATTTTCATTGCTTGAATATCCTTCTTTCGACTTAAATTGAGGTCTTTCCTTCTTCTTGACAATTTCCAGATTTCGATGAATACCAAGAGATTTAAAATGGAAAGAAGTGGAAGTGGCACCCAGAAATCAATTTTGTCGAAAAACCCACCCGCGGTTACATACCACAACTGAAGTTGGCTGGATCCGAGAATGATGTAATCCAAATTCTTCATGCTAGGAATATCCTTCCCAAAATCATTTGGAGCAATTGTGAATGACGCAAAACGAGGGTATGCAAGACAAGCGCTGAAGAGTAAGACAACAGCGGCGTAGAATTTAGTTTTCCGTGGTGTGAACCAGTTTGGAGCGGATGTGGGGAATGTTATTACAAGATATCGCTCTGCTGTGATAAGGACTGTCATAAAGGAACTTCCGGAACGTGCTGACGCAGCATAAAAAATTAGGAAAATTAACTTCCTCTCGTTCTCAAGCAGCTGCATGGGTATTTATAAAAAATTTAAAATTCCTCACCAAAAAGACTGGCTAAAGTTGATACGCAGTACAAATACTGTCCAATTAGATTCCGACTCCAACCCTCTAAAACGTTTTAACGTGAAGTTGCAAAACCATTTTTACTTGTGACCTTTCTTTGCTCAACAATTACTCAGATTTCCTTTGTCGTTATTGTTAACTTACGGTAAAGCCCAACAGTTGTCGTAGTTGCCACTACCGATGTCACACTTCCAATAATGTCAACAGATGCTAACGCGGTTAGCAAAATGGCAAAGGATTGTCCATGCTTTTGCCTCCTAGTAATTGTGATGATTAATAAGTTCGTAAAAATTCCCGAAACGCCAACAATCATTGTCAAAATCCACTCGACGACGGTGATTATATGACCTGTACCCAAGTCATTGATAGATCCCCCTGCAGCAAATCTTCCTACTAATCTGCACCTTACACAAAAGTTGGGATTGGACGTTGAGCAATCAATCCCGCTGTCAGGGAACTCGAGAGCATGTCCGCATGCTAATAACTGAATGTTTTGAAATGTTACATTGGAAATTGAGGGATCCATTTTTACTTTTAAAAAATCTAAAGTTTTATAAAATATTTAGCAAAATCAATATGCCTTGCACAGTTGCACTTATTCAATCGTTTAACATAATGTCGACTTTGTTTAGCCAAAAAATGACAATAAGGAGGAAAGTCATTGCTTTTTGTGCGGTTTACCATACAACAACAAACGTCATTTGTGAATGCATATTTGTTGGATTCTTGGAAGGTTTGTGTACGCAAGAAATATGTTAGCAAATGGTTTCATTGCATGTGATTATAATGGTAAACCTTCATTCCAGTGGACAGGGTGACATAGATTGCGGTCCGTCAATATGTGATGATTCACTTTTTTGTTTTCAATGCAGATGGTTTGATAATTAATTCCAATTATTTTATGTCATACCAAATGTAATACTATATAGTCAGTTGGACATAACCAAAAAATCAGATATCCTCTCGGTCTCAGTTCAATGGCCATAATCACATTTTAGCATGAGATATACTACAGTAGTACGCAGTATGCAACTGTTTAAATAAAAGGTCATAGGAGGTCGCAGCAGTACAATCTAAAGAGTTTTTTTGGGACGGCTGGGACCACAAGTAGAGAAATCGGGGTTTGGTCAAATACCAGTTTGCGAGTTTAAGACAAAAAAATAAATTGAGAAAAATATTTCTGGTGCGTAACTAGTTTATTAATATTTACAAAAAATTCTGCAATTAATTAGTACAAATTTATTTTAAACATCATTTTTGTACAGCTCATTGTTATTCTCACAGTGAATCCTACTTTTAGAAGGAGGTTTGTAGTTATTCAAACTTGTTGAAACTACCATCTAAAGACTGTAAGCGTTGTTAAGTTCCACATGCAAAGACCCTATGTATCGTTAACACTTACGATAACCATAAGTTTCATTGGTTTAGTTTTCAATGTTCACAGTTGAAGTCGTTTTCAGGTAAATCTGAACTAAAACTTATTTGTTGTTTTAGCAGCAAAATTTGTCATTAAAACCTAAAGTCGTATTAAAACTTAGTAAGTAAATTTTCTGAAAATAGTTTTCACAGTTTATTAATTTGTCAATAAAATAGGTCAAGGTTTAAACAGTTCAAGCCGGTTTATATATAATAACGGAATTTAAAAGTGTTAAGTTGCTTGAGTTAAATAAGATTACTCCAAGAAACCAAGTACAGCTGGTTTTAATATAAATGCTCATATTGACAATGTTGCATACACTGATTAATTTGTGTATCAAAGTACGAAATGCAGTAAGTTTAGTTCTAAGTTGGCTTTAATTTACTAACCACCCCACTCACATACTTTCCTTTCACTAATCAAGTCAACTACGGAAGAATCACAGTTCCTAAGTGCTAACTGCAGTGGGCCCTCACCAGTTTTATTTCGCATATAAATATCTGCTCCCATTCTCACTAAAAATTGAACAACATTGAAAGTGTTACGTCCTGCCAATGACAATGCTAAATGTAGTGGCGTATCTTGATTTTCATCTGGTTGATTAATGTATCCCAGTTCAACTTCAAAAATTAACATTAGTGCGCCTACATTTCCAGCACATATTGCTGAACGAACTGGTTTGGATAGAGCCCGTTTTCTACCTCCAGCTCTATACAACTCAATGCCAGTTTTATAAAAGACCTCAGCATTTACGCGCACTATATCGCTGCATATTAGACAGTCTAGCGGGGACATTCCATCTTTATTTATTTCATTCACATCTAAATTGTTTTCCAGCAAAACCCTTACAGCATCCAAGTTTCCCTGGTGCGCTGCAACGCATAAAAGGTTTTCTTGACTTTTAATGTCAGCTCCACAGGTTACCAAATTTCGGAGTGTTTGTTCAGAAGAGCCAGATTTAATCGCAAAAGCAAATAAAGAATCTTTCCTAATGAACTGGTTAAAATTGGCATTGTATTCTCCAAAAATTCGGAAAATTTCTAACTCACAAGGGCTTGCAAATGAGCGAACTACAAGTGTTGCAAGTGCTGTTAGTCCTTCCTGGTTTTTGAAATTTACAAGTATTTTTAATGCTTCAGGTGATATCGACTTTAGCAACAATTTGTACTCAAAGTCATGAAGATGAGCATTATGAGGATTTATATGAAGAAGTGTATTGCCGTGGCAATCATTATGAAAAACATCAGCATCCAGCAACAACAGCTCCCGCAAAAGTTGGACATGCACACCCGCAGCCAATAGTGGCGTTCTGCCGTGAATGTCGCACAAATTGATGAACTGTTTGTTAATTCCATAAATAAATTTTAGCATTCTAACTTTTTCGCTTATCAACTCTTCGGGAAGATTGAACGTGTTCTCAATGCAAGCCTGAACAGGGCAGAGACCTGAATGGAAGTTTTCCTTCTCGAGCTTAGACCTTATATTTTTTACGTTTACCACGTATTCTAACTTTCCTAAATCTGTCCCCATGGCAGTCAGAATAAAGCATTTACTTAGAAACGATGAAGTAGGTTTTGTGTGCGTTTCGTATAGCCTAAAAGCTTCTTCGACAAAAAGCAAGTCCCAACTTTTTACTGCGTGAATTATTATATCCTCAGTAAATATTTCTTGGACATTTTGTTGAAATTTATTTGTACCTTGAAAAAATTTGAAGAGTGTCAGATTCCCCTGTTGTGCACTGGCAAATATTACTGCCTTTACAGAGTCTAAGGAAATCTCACATGGGAATCGCTTATGAACCAAAGAAGTCGGTTGTCCCACGAAAGACATGCATATTGAGTTGAGAAAAAAGGTAATAGTGGAATACTGAAAAACTTTATTTGGTCCGTTAAATTCATTTTCCTCCTCTTGACACAAAGAGAATAACTTGTTGAAAAGAAAATCTGAAACTGATGATTCACAATACAAATTAGAGTCTCTCATGAGGTTAACCAAGTACAAAGCAACGAAATACTCCGCGAATGTTCGATGAATAAACTGTAAAGCAGAGTTTCTGCAAGTTTGTTCCATGATGCCAACGTCTAGCAAGGCCTTTTGATCAATGTCAAAGGAAAATGGAAAAATTGAGTTGGACTGTTCTTCGGTAAAAAGTAGGTTGAAAGCCAGTTTTTGGTGTACCTGTCTCAAGTAGCCCAGACGAAGCTTTGTAATACTGGGCAGACTACCATATTTTCTAAATTTTGTTTCAACGAGCTTTTCAAAAAGCATTGCTATAGAAGTCGTGTTTATGGAATCAGGAAAATGTGTTTCATCACCCGGTAAACATGAAACATTTGCGTCCTCTTCGAATATTTCTGCTAGCAAGAGACATTGAAGAGGGACGCCAGCAATGTCCTTATCCTCAGGTTTTATGTTTGATCGAAGACCTCTAACACAGGTTCTTGCAAACCCTTCAACTTTTACTGGATCTAAGTCGGCATTACGACCAATCCAAAATTTGCAAAGAAAGACAACCTGATTATTCTCGGAGAACGGCTGAATGTTGAAACCCAGAACGGAAAACAAATTTTCCAGCTTCGTTAGCAAATGTGGACGAGTTGTGACCCATAGGCGAACAGAGGGTAATTCATGGAACTCCATAAGTATAACCATTGACTTATCAAACTCGTCTGAATTTACCTCGTCCAGTCCATCTAAAAGCAGCTCAAATTGAACTGTGTTTGCTTTCAGTCGAGAATCTAGTACAAATTGATCAAGCTTATTTCTACATACTAGCTTACTAAAGATGACCCTGGCAAGGTCGGCCGTGCCGTAGTTTGTTGCAGTTAATTTGACTTTATTGTGCATTGTAACTAAATCGCTAAAGGCGACTAGGATTACATCTCTGTCATTGTACAACGCTTTTAACTGCCGTTGTGCTTCCCGTAAAAGCATTGACTTTCCCATACCAGGACTATCTGCTATTATCAAGGTTTGATTTGGTTTTGACGAATGCTTCAGACTAAAAAAGCTATCCTCATCTAAAATGGGTTGAAAGTTCTCTTTGATCAACGACTGAATGGTTTTAATGCTTTTGTATGATTGCACCCATTTAAATTCATTTTCTACTTCTGAATGTAGCCAATGCACGGGCACGTTAGTGAACCGACATACTTTCATGAAATGACTGGGATGATCCAGGATCAAGAACCTCAAGTTTTTGTTTGCTCGTTTGCAGATTTGATTTGTAGAATTATCAGTCAACTGAGTTTTGACAAGGCCACTAAGTTTTAGTCTATCAATTCCGGTAAAAACAAAAATATCCTCCCAACAGTTGGTCCCATCAAACAAGTCATCTTTTAAGATAACATGCCGTGGGATTAAGTTACGCTTAATGTAATATGCTACCTTACTTTGCAAGTCACACCCAAACGGAACGAATGTGTCGTTAATAATGTCTACTAAAGTTTGTTGGTCCAACATACTCTCTAGATCTACATTTTCAAGCTGTATACTGAGTCTCTCTTCTAACTTACTCCTTAATTCAAGCTGAAAGTTTAAAGTCAAATCGCTCCACGCAATGCTATCATTTATTATCTTTGCGTCTTTTCTTGCTAAAAGACAACTATTCCAACTTGTCCTTTCTTCACTGCTAGCGTTATTGCTATTTTTGAATATGACTATTAGTTTTCTAGCTGGTTTACAGTTGCGGTTTGTTTCCAATAGTTTGCGCACCTTGTGTATCACAGATTCTTTTACTACAAGAATGTTACTTTTGTCATCTACGCAGGCTGTAGATGTGGTTAGCAAAAAGTCTTCATATGTAAAAAATGTGCAATTGTTTAAGTTCTCCTTAAGTTTGGCACAAGTGATTTTGGGACTGATAGAACTCACAACACAAGATGTCTCCTTATCATTGCATGATAAGAAATCTTGAATTTCATTTGATATTTTACAATAGCATTTTGCTGACTTCCTGGGAACCTTGATTTTTTGTCGTAACGCATCTGTACAAAAACATTATAAATCAATTTAGCAGTTTGAAATAAATGATTTAAAATGCTTGATAACCCATCATACCTGCACAGAATTTCAGGTTGATTGACTCACAAGCTTCTATTAAGCTGGCAAGTGTTGCTGCTGATCCATTCCTGGCAACCCAATCCCCAATTACGTCGTTAACAATTTCTGGCAAATCCAATTTCTCCAGCATTTGATCTTTGCACATCTGCTTTATTTTCCAATTTGGAATACAAAGACATCTTGCAAGTTCCCTCCATTTAGTTTGAAGAACTTCCAAGCAATAGTGTGACGTCAAAATACGACAAATTCTTCCAATAGGACACGCTGAGTTTATTGAAAAATACTTGCTAAGTTACGGTTAACAAAAAATAACAAAACTTGCGAACTTACCTATGCTCCCAACTACCAGACTCGGCATGATTTAATTTAAAGCTTTTTTGGCTAAAACACCAACCACTTCATTAAGTTCTCCATCCATGAAACGAGCAAAGTCTAATGTCAAAACATAAATTGAAGTTATAAAGCTTAAATGTGTATTGCTTGACAGACGAAATTGTAAAACTAGACTTCTTCTATGATGTTTTACTGTCACTGAAACAGAATCACCAACACTGCAAATATTTTAGATTAAAGCCAAATAACGTGTGCTCTTTTCAAATCCATGTATGCATTTTGACGTTTTTATGACTGAATTTTTATCTAAGATAAATGAAAGCATTTGATAAAAAACACGATATTTGGTTTGAATCTGGAGGACTCAATGATGCAATACTGGTACACAATCAAAATAATAAACACTTGAGCGATTATAAAATGAAGCCAAACTACTTGTTTTGTTATAAAATGCCCTTATTTGTTAAAGATAAACTTAAGTCGTAAAAAGTCAGATAATACCAATAAATCAACTAGTAATGAACACGATAAGATGAATAAAATTTTTTCTGTACAATAATCCACTAGTCCTAAACAGATATGGTTTATTACAAAAAAATTCGTTAATATTCGTAAAAATGCATACATGGATTTGAAAAGAGCACACGTTATTTGGCTTTAATCTAAAATATTTGCAGTGTTGGTGATTCTGTTT
>JAHZMX010005962.1:0-10502 GCA_027743895.1 Seira musarum | reverse complement strand
AAAAATTGGTGTGTTATAAGCAAAACGAACTGCAAAAATGGATGAAGAAACTATGAGTACAAACACGGACGTTAGAAACAGATGAATCCACGTAGAAAAACTTTTTGTCCAGGCCTGGGTAACAATTTGCCATTGAACGTATACTCTGACGAAAGATCTTGGAGACAGTGACACATCGCTCACTATTTTTAGCACCGACGACTGCATCTCAAGCCAGTAGAACATGACAGTCAGAAAGGTTGTGTACAATCTGGTTGACTCAAGAAAGAAGATTTGAAAAATCACATATCGACTGATGTAGTTAATCCAATTGCCTTTTAGAACAATTGATAAAGGATCAACTCCCAGGATCACAATCAGTAATGGCATACAAAATTTGCAGCAAAGAATTTGCCGTTGAATGAATATCAGAAGCTGTGAGTTTGTTTCCCAAGTCATTGTGTCCTTTTTTGCTGACTTTTTGGCTAGCGATACCAAATGCTTCATGCTTTCGACCGCAAATACGATGTCATCCGCATGGTGGTATATATCCAAAACTAATTGGCAGCAAAAAATTGAAAATATCAAAAATGTCCAGGCAATCAATAACGTGACCAACGAGGCTGGCTCCTTGTACTTGTAAAGTGTTAATATGCTTGATCCTCCAACAATCATTCCATCCACCAGCAGAACCTCCAAAATCCACATGCGGATGGGAAATGATTTTTTGTTGCGATAGGAAAGTGTGTGCGATTTTGGATCCCATTTCAACATAAACGGTAAACAGAAACCAAAGTTCTTGAAACAAAATGATACGGTTTTAGTTGTAAAGAATAGACTCATTGGTGTAATGCAATGCCTAAAATTAGAGTTGCACGGCCCTGGTTCCGCTAGCCATGGCTAGCAGTATTTTTTAGAAAAGAAATACACCTTTCAAAGTTTGCTTTTGATGTTTTTAAGAATTTTTATTCAATGACTTTTCTTTAAATAGGCAGTTGATGAAAACCAGATGTTTTGCGTAATTTCCTTCTGGTAATGTTTTGTTTCTGGGTTGGAAAGTTTTCTTATAAATAGGTTTTGTGAATTCCTGTCTTTTCTACCACCACTAAAATGTCAAGACTTCCTAATCCACTCCTTCGGTTTATATGGTAGCAAATACTGACAATAACTTGCTTTTAAAGGGCATTGACATGATAATTGTTCACGGTATTGTTTGTACGAAAATTGGGTCAGGGAAATTTTCGTATTTGGATTTGAACTGCTACGCGACATAAACACTTCATAAGCTCGATTGTGTATTTTTTCTCACTCTTTTTACTTGTGAATACCTATTATTTAACTTCTTTTGACAGGATAATGACAATTTTTCTCGGCGACTTTCAAAATCCGTTTGATTTCTTAAATACTAAAACTACGCCAAGCGCCTCAACCCAAGTTTGACTCCTTCATTAATTACTCATGATTAAATGGTGATATAAATTACAACTGCGGGTAAGGATTTTAAATCAAGTCAACACTCTTGGATAATCTTGCGTAAGTTGTGCGAGTACAACCACACTGGGGTTTCTTTTCCATGATGCTGAAACCTACAAAGTGTAGCTAAGTCATGCGTAGTTTTGATATCGAGTTGACTAGGCAGCTGCAAAATCGTGCTTTAATAAGCAAATAAAATTTTTTCCGTTATCTCAAATTTCACTATCGCATGCATTGTAATTCAATACGTAGCTGAGCTTGCAAAGCCAGTGTTTAAATGATGTGACCGTCTGCCCTCCTGTCCGTGTACACGATAACTTTCGAAAGAGGTCACTGATTGATCTCGAATTAGGAACGAGGCTTATCTATAATCAAATAATTAATAAATACACTTGCAGCGCAATCCTCTAGTGATTGAAATGTATTCATTTTTCCATATCGCAAAATAATTATCTACATTAATTCTGGCAATTGCGAGAATATTACCAACAAATTTAGCGGTTTCTCGCAGCAAATGACTACCGTTAATGCATCTCCTGAATAACAAATTTACTGCCTTTAAGCATCGCAAGCTTTGTTTATTACAATAATAAAGAATGAGAGAATCAAATAATATGAAACAAGTCGTTGCCAGCAGATGACCAAAAGCAGCAGCAGTGAATATAATGATAACATTTCCGCTTAATGACGGAGCAACAAATTCAATAGCAGTATTATCAATACTATCCAATTCAATAATCCTTTTCCACTTTAACCATATTCCCTGCTCTTCGAAGGCAAATATTTTCGCCTTGATGGAGTTTTCTAATGGTCGACCAAATCCTAGCTTTTGCCTAGCCTCTACAACTGGTGTTTTGCCTACGTAAATTCCAGAGTAAATATTTCCAACTTCTTTAAGGAGTCTTTTGGCATGTTTGTGACAATCAGCTTTAGGGAGGACCAGCGCCTGTCTGCTGCACTTTCTTAGAGTTTCGTACATTGCAGCTTCCTCATTCACTTCTAAAATCTTTCTCCAGCTCAACTTGCTGAGTTTCTCCTGGTTTTTTGAAACATTTGAAAGGATACCATGTATATTCGGCAATAGCTTCGTGTTTCTCAATAAGTACGGTTTACGCTCTGTTTTATTGTACTCGCGGTGCAAACCAGTGAATCGCTCTCTAATATCGTGATCATCTAGGTCAAGCATTTGCTACGCGTATTGCTCATACCAATCGTAGCTACTTATCTCACTTTCAATCCTGATTGGAAAATAGCTTTCGAATAAGTATATTCCGCAAGTAATGGAAAGCACCTGCACTTTTCGATTTCCGAGCTACAAGTATTTCGTGTGCTTTATGTGTATGTGCAGCTAAAACTTCCGTGAATGCCTTCGTTCGTTTTCGAACTAACAATTCCTGGTTCGTATTGTTCAGCTCGACCAACAATACTGATGCAGCGGAATCTGAAATTGGAGCCAACCTGGTATAAATTTCGAAGGAGTCGTTAACCAACTGTTCAATATTAGTATAGGGTTTACTAAACCTTGGTGCGATAACGTTGTATACGTTCTTGTGCTTGTATGCGTTACACAAGACTATTCCTACTAGAAGTAAACTTGCAATTATCCAACGCATCGGTGGTTTATTTGTTTGGCTTTTTGTAAATGGGTCACTCTGCTCGAGCAATAATTTGAAAGAACGTAAAATTCCATTGCCCACATAAGGCTTAAGAGTTTCTAGGTTAAGCCTTCGTTTTGCGTCTTACGATTGGCTTATCCAGAGAGTTAGCTCGGTGATTAAGAAATGTGCAAAAGGAAACATAACCACAATAAATACCAAAATCCCCAGCCATATTGAAAACCCAAAAACGGAAACAAGCTCGTGAAAAGCTATGGGTGATACCGGAGGTTTTCCGCAGCTGACAAAAGAGAGTGCATCATACGTAATTGGGAAAATCATTTCCTTCGAAATTTGTTTTTTTCTTTCTAACCCTAACGAAATACTTCCTAAACTCTCAGGACTGGAGGATCTGCACACTGTATCAGAAATTCTATGAATCGAGCCTTTAACTCTTAAAGATTTGCGAACCTCCTCGCTAATGCTTGACATTGTGTGGTTACCCATTACATATTCTTGAAAAATCATGAAAAAAGATGTAACGTAATCGTAATTGAATTGCTTCAGTGCCGTATAATTTACCTTCAAGAGGTTTTGCCTTGACTGGCATGATCGAAGGAGAAGCTCTGTTTGAATGTTTGGTGGAACTTTCGTAAGTCTCCATATCAACTGAGTATTTGTAAAGTGCTTGGCAGGGTTTCTTAAAAGAGGCCAGGTAATGTTGGCAAAGTTTAGATCGAAGGGAATTTCAACGACATCTGCAGAATTGCTGATGTTTTTCCATGTTTGTATAGTACAACGGACACAAAGTTTAGCTGCATTCAATCCGAAAATTCGTGTTAATCCGTTCGATTCCCTGGTTGTTATCAGATAGCCCATGTTGGGAGTGCCCGTTTTGCTGAAATTAATATCGTTTTAGTTATATTAGTGATTAATTTATGGGTTTTTCACTCAATGTTCAACTGTATATCAGTTGGTTTGTTTGGATAGCTTGCGGCGTAATGTGTTTGCTTTACCGTTACTAGAATTTCCATAAAATAAATATGTTCAAAGGGCTTTCAAAAACTTTTTGATTCAATTTCGGACTTTGTTACTAATGCAATTAGTAGGGAAAGGTTAGTTAGTCAGGGAATTTACGACAAAGTTAAAAGTGCATTTGCAATTACTCAATGCAGTATATTTGCAATTTAAAGACTTACTTATTGTAACCAGAGTTTATCATCCATGATGCCAAGTATTTCCGTTGCTGGAGAGGATTTGTAACTGTGGCGTGATCCAAAACTAAAAATTTCATAAAATTTTGATTTAATAGAAAAAGTCGGCCGGATCCTTAAACATGTCCAGAAATTTAGTCCAATTATTCTGATCAAAATTAGTAAGCATTTCTTGTTTGGGGTACAGGTCAAGCTGGACTACTTGGTTCCAGGGTCTGATGCTCTGAACGAATTGAAAGGCTTTAATCCGAATGCAGTCTTCATATTCTTCCTTACGTAAAAGATAAGCAAGATGCGAATGATAACACCCATTCCTCACTTTGTAGTCATTGAGAGAAGTATTTCGATGTGATTTTAGTTGAACTCTTTTCATTGGTTTCTTCTTATTTTCGGCCAAAAATATTACAAATGTTCTAAGTAAAAACTCAAGCTTGGGTGTTTCATTCTTAATTAAAAAGTATTGACGTAAAACCACTGGATTTGTGAATGGACCCAAGTTAATATTATTGAAATTTGTTATATGTATGAAGGTTTTTCCATCAAGTTTGTTTAGAAAAGAGTCAAGATTTCTTATGCGATTATCAAATTGCAAGGCTCCGCATTTGGAAGCTAAAATAAGAAAATATTGGATAATTTTAGATACTTTATACACTGTGCCGCATCGAGACATGGTTGTAGTAATTTTGTCGATTTAATTAAGGAGGATTTGTGCCTAGAAGGAGTCGTTGATTTGTGAAACGGGATTTTTTTTGGAATTTTGTTAGCCATTAATAGTAGCAAAAGAAAATAAATATATTTGCTATATGAGCCTAGCTACAGACAGAAATTTCCGTTATTTAAGGTGTCTACGGTTAAGGTTTTAGGTAAAGGCGGATACATGTTTTACAGTATTGTTGGATTAAAAATGCATGGTTGATATGGAGTGGATAGTGGCAACTCGTGTCGATGGTTTCATGTACCGTATACGGTATATGAAACCATACGAAATAAAGTGATTATCTAACGTAGGTATACATACCTACGTTAGATAATCACTTTATTTCGTGTCTACTTTTTAAGCTTACATATCACTTTATCGCTAAAGGGGGTCTTTAGTAACAATATGTTCCAGAGCTCTGCATTTGCAAATGCAGGCTGAGTAGATGTTCATAACTCGGGCACTTTTAGTACCTCGGAATGGTTCTTCCAGACCAATTTGGAATATTGGCACTGGAGAACAGGTAGATTTGTATTTTGAAAGTTTTGGCTAGAGCGAATCCAGGATGCAGTTGGCTGATATTAAATGTTCATTGGGATGTCCTTAATAGAAATGAAATTATTAACTTAAACAATACACAATAATAGTCATTGTTGGTCTTCAAATTTGCAAAACTAGTAATATTAATTTCTTTCAAGCGTTTTTAGTCAATATTTTATCTAATCATCAGTTTCTTGCTGCACTCAAAAAACGTCGTTCCTGTATCTATTCAGCGATTACTTAACTGTAATCTTTGGTAATTGTCTTGTGATCTACCATGTAGAAATAAAGTTAAAATCTATAGATAGTAATGCGTAATAAAAACAGGATCTTCTATTGTAATCTCAAAAATGTTTTAGATAAAAAAAATATAACTTTAGTTGGACTTACGAATTCATGTAATTATTGACTAACATGCATAAGTGTTTTTCTGGTGTCTGGTATATACCCTGAAACTTATGCGGCGAAAACAATTAATTTAATGGATCTTATCTTCGAGTTATGGAAGCATAGAATACCACCTCTGTTCGGTTTATGTAGTTGAAGTTATAATATCTCAGAGCTTTCCATTAACTATGATATATGCAACGGAGCAGGGCAGGCAGTCCGAAAAAAATTGGCAGCATTATGCAGTTTGGAAATAGTTAGACGCATCTGAATAACTAATCTGATAATGATAATCTGTTTTAAAAAATGTTGGATTTCAAACTAGTTTATTTATTTGCAATCATTCCGCAGACTTCCCTTTCCAGTTTAAATTGTTCTGGGGAGGTTATCCTTGACCATGACCGCATAGTAAATTTTGATCCTTTCCTCAAGCAGTTAGGAGGAAATCGCCTCGTCCACATTACAAATTTCAAGAATGTAAACTTAGACCCGTTCTCAAGTCCCGTGGTTCTGCGTCAGTACATCGTCATTGGTAAAAAGTAAACAAAATCAATACATTTAGGAAATTTTATTACAAGAGTAATGAAAAATAAAAATGAACATGATTCGGCCTCAAAGCTTTAAGCTTTGAGTGCGATGAAAATCGCAACAACTTTTCCATAAATTTCTTCATTTGGTCTACTGATTCTACAATGTCATGTCTACGTAGAAAAAGTATACATTCGTAGGAAAATAGTGTCCACAACCAAATACAAAACCGTTAATGTAATTGTTTCCGGAGTAATGCTTCCATTCCATGGATCTAGAAAGTAGCATCGTTACAAGAAAAAAATAAAAAGGGAGCTACGATATATTGAAACCAAAAGCACTTTCCACCCACGATTCTCCACCGCAAGATCGCTTTCCAAACGACTCCATTTTAGATAATATTGCACACTTGGGAGAGGTAGGTTGGAGAGAAGTTGATTCTGAAACTCAGAAGAGTACTATATCAAAGACGTTGGAAAGGACATTTTAAAAACCTATTGAAAACGATTCAAACTGCTCAGCAGAAAAATTTTATTTATTGCATTTTATCAGCACGCTCAAGCAACTAACTCGTTTTGCTTCTCTCTATTATGCTCTATCTTCTTATGTAAACTGGTCGGCTTACTTTTCATAATGCCTTCTTCATCAGTAAATAATTTTGTGTTTTTTAGCAGTTTTTTTTATAACGGATGACAATTATTACCAAGAACATAAGACATATATTTAAACACACATTCAAATGAAAAAAAAAAACCTGAAAATAAAGCGGTTTAACTGCGCTAACGACGTAGCTGAAACGGGTAAATAGTGAGAGAATTGCTCTCAAAATACTGTTTTAATGTATTCCGGGTTCCTAAAACCGTAACTGTAAACAGCTCCTTGCACTGAACCCTTCAAATTCTGCACTTGAAAGGCATTGTTACATGTTTGCATGAAGAGTTTGAAGAGACCCGTCGTCTGAGATGTCTCAAGCCCTATTCCATAAAAAAAAAAGATTTTATCATCCGCGGCCGTTGACAGTTAACGAATAAAAAAGACATTTCACTCAGCATTGCAAGGACAAAGGAGTATGCCTGTTGGTTCTATTTTAGAAAATTTTGGACACTAGGGAGAGGTAGGCTGGAGACAAGTTGATTCTGAAACTCAAAGAAGTACAATATCAGAGAAGTTGAAAAAGACATTTTTAATTTTAAAAAACTATCGAAAACGATTTAAGCTGCTCGACAAGAAAATTTATTTATTGGGCTTTATCAGCACATTCAACCAACTAACTCGTTTTGCTGGTATCGCCTAATAATCCCCCTGTCAATAATTCCCCTGGACAATATCCCTTCCCTATAATCCCTTCCTGGACAGAATACACTCCCCAATAATTCCCTCTGTAAATCTCTCACAAATAATTCTACCTTATAAAATATCGATGCGTCAGAATTTTCTACAATACTTTGTACCTCTTTATTTCTTGTTAAAATATTTAGGTTTCGTTTTTAAAGCACGTACCTATTGTTTAGTTAATCCGATGTTAGATGTAAAGAATAGTTAAAGTAAGAAAGACGGTATAGTTGCAATACGATATGTGTTGTATGCGATTTGAAGATGATATGATGGTTACTTGTACAGTGAAGTAAGCAGAAATAAATAGTGGTTTTGGATTATTTTTATTCAAAGTTTCATTCATTCATATTCATGCAGGTATGAGACTATTCCAACACTTATCAATATTTTAGTGTGTGTAGTTAACTCGGTTGATTTAAAGTGGGATTATTGGAAAGGGGATTCTGTCCAGGAAGGGATTATTGGGAGGGGATTTTGTCCGGGGGGATTATTGACAAGGGAATTATTGGGTACATATTTTTCATAACGCCTTCTTCTTCTTTGAATAATGTAGTTTTTTTAGCAGCTACGGAAGGCAGATTACGAAACATAGAATATGAAACTTAAACACGCATTAAAATCAAAAAAAAAAAAAACTTCCAATAAACATATATTACAATTACTACTTGATTTGGCCTTTGCGAGTGTGCTTGGCCTAAATTTTAGAAAAAAAAACATTTTTTTGATGGAAAGTAATTTATTGTATTTCAACAGAAGAACATCAGCTAATCTGCTTTATTATGTTTTTCTGCGGATTTGATTCGTTTTACTGACTAGGAATGTGCAACGTTGGGTTCTCCCGGAATTTCTAACTGACTTTACCATTCGATAGAGCATCAAAAACAGTGCATATGGTGTGAAAATCAGCTCAACATGAGCTCTTTTATTGGTTCTTTGTCGACTTAAAATTTTGCACCCAGGAATATTAGGATACTTTTTATTGGGTGTAACAAAAAATTCTCAATATACGTCCGTAATGTATAATTATGAAATTTTCTACCAAAACTGCTTCTAATTGCCTCTTTTATATTATACTTATGATTTTTTCAAGATAAAAATTTGAATTTTTGCTAGTCACATGTGGGAACTAATGCTCAATGACGTTAACCATATGCAAAAATCCACTAAGATTATTCCAAAGCTCATGGTTAAAAATTTTTCAGTTGACAATGAACCAATAAAAGTGCTGATGTTGAGATGATTTTCACACTATATGCACTATTTTTGGTGCTCTATCGAATGGTGAAGTCAGTTTGAAAATCTGAGAGAACCCAACCTTGCACATTTCTCGTGAGTACCTTAAAATAAGGTGAATTTGAGAACCTCACAAAGAAGCAGTATATGATTGTAGTGATTTAAAATTCATAACAATAAAATTCTAGAAGAATGTAACTAACCTCAGAACGAAGGTGAACCTTTAGGCTAACTAATACCCAATACAACATTATGCATGCAAATAGATCGTTCTTTGGTAAATAATAGGGTCACTATTTTGGGTCAATAATAGGATCACTATTAGTGTCACTTTATGGGGCCAGTTTAAGGTCACATTCCTCAATACTCCTATTTTCTCCATTACATTTTTCTCCATGTTAAGCTTATGGAGAAAAAAGTGTTCATTTTCGTGACGACGAAAAAAAGGGAGAAAGACACCAAAATTATAAACCTTTTTCAATTCGTTCATAGGTTATAACAATTACGTGACAAACGCATATATATGTATTATAATGTATACTAGAGCTATCATTATGTGATTTTAAAAAGAATTCCATTCATAATCCAATCTAAAATGCTTTCGTAATATGTACTCCTGGTTGCCCTAGTCAGACAAAAATGTGTACCCATCTTATTTGAAATTGGCTGAAGTGCACGAATCCTCTTTTCAACATCTTTAGCATAAAGAAGTTTTGCTGGTTTCCTTGAAGCAAGAATGCTTTCCGTTCCCTCTAAAATCGCAGTGATAAATGGGAACGTCCTGTAGACAGCAAAGAAGGTGCAAATACCTACGCTCAGATTAAAAAGGTAGATAAAAATTGGCGTGTTATAAGCAAAACGAACTGCAAAAACGGATGAAGAAACGATGAGAAAAAACACGGTCGTAAGAAGCAGATAAATCCACGTAGAAAAACTTCTTGTCCAGACCTGGTTTACGATTTGCCATTGAACGTATATCCTGACAAAGGACTTTGGGGACAATGACAAATCTCCAAGTGTTCTTAGCATCAACGCCTGCATCTCAAGCCAGTAAAACATGACGGTTAGAAAAGTTGCATATAGTCTGGATGACTCCAGAAGGAAGGTTTGGAAAATCACGTGTCGACTGATGGAGTCAATCCAAGTGCCTTTTAGGACACTTGACAAAGGGTCAACTTCCAGGATTACAATAAGTGCAGGCAGAAAAAATCTGCAGCAGAGGATTTGCCTCTGCATGAATATGAGAATCTGTGAGTTTATTTTCCATGTCGCTGTATTCATTTCCCCTGACTTATTTGTCATCGTTACCAAATCTTTCATTCCTTCCAGGGCAAATACCATGTCGTCTGAATGATGGTACAAATCCAAAACTAATTGGCAGCCAAAAGTTGAAAATATCAAAAATGTCCAGGCGATCAATAACGTGACTAACGAGGATGACTCATTGTAATTGTAAAGTGTTAATATGCTTGATCCTCCAACAATGACACCCTCCACCATGAGAACCTCCAAAATCCACAT
>JAHZMX010005961.1:0-11709 GCA_027743895.1 Seira musarum | reverse complement strand
TTTTTTATGGACTCAATTGCCTTAAATGTACGTGTGTTTCAATTGGCCCCAATTGAATGCTTTAAATAATATAGCCTAGAAAACCCCGCTAAAAACTACCTCATAGATTTAACCTGTATTTGCCCATACCCGTTTTTATCCAAGTGCCATGTCTGAAAAAAATAGAATCAAAGAGTAACTTGGATAGAACTTGGCCTAAATAGACAGGTAAGAAGATTAGAAGAGACTAAAACCATACATGGGATTAATTTTAACAGTTTAGTTATGATCAAAAATTGAAAAAAAAAGTTTTTTTGAAAGGAGATGAAATCAAAACGTGGTAAAATTGGAGCTAAAATGATTCACAAAGTTAAAATGTTATTAAAAATATGTAAAAAGGGAAGTGAGCTTTTTCTCAAAACTTAAACATTTTTTTCACACCATTATTTGGGTTAAATTTATCTTACCATGCCAATTCTGTTCTTTTTTAATTTGTGTAATATCGTAACCTACAATTTGTATTAGCAAGCGATTATTTATAATTTGCGTTAAAAAGCCTACTCTGGGAAACAAGAATATCGAAAGAATTACTATGCATTGGAATATCCTTATTTCCATCATTTTTTTCTTCGCTACAGAACACGCTAACTCCTTGCCATAGTTTATCATTATTCCCTACTCAAAAGCTTGTTCGAATTTTTCACCTTCTTTGAGCAAGACAAATCAGGAAGGTAATGTGTTACTTTTTCAAGTGGAATGTGATGAAAACAGTAGCCGTGAAGGATAAAAGAATGCCAATTTTTTTCAAGGATTCTACCAAGTGACTACGTGTCAAGTTTCAGCTTGAAAACGTAGACAATTTTTTCCTAACATGTATTACTTTTAAATTGCCGATGTTTACTTCCAAGTTTTATCTCATGTATTATTACAAAAGTATTTCATTGATCTTTTAATCTCAATTCCATTTCGTATTTCTTCTCAAGCTCCTTAGTTCGTTTCAATTATTTCTACGATTCGGTATCAGGTAATATAAAATAAAGCCAACATCAAACGTGAGTCACGTGTAGACGTAAGTAAGTTTATGCGTAAGTCATCACCGTGCATGTGAAATCCTGGGTTGGTGAAGCAACCACCGGATGTATCAACAACATTTTTGCTTTGGCCCTATCTCAGGACTATATCGAAATTGGGAGGTGTCTCGTAGTGGAAAAAAATGTTTGATCATATTCATTTATTCATTCGTGTTGTGCTGCTTAATACAGAAAAATATGGTATTGGAAAAGGTTTGTTTGTGTTTCTCGAAAGTGAAAATAAATTTCGTGAATTAATCATGTAATAACATTGTGTGTTGTAGACCTTTCTTTTTAGACAAAATACGTAATCTAATTCATTACTCTGGCTCATGATTAGGCGTCTAATAGAAATAATTGGTTTTAAGGGAAGTAGGCAAAACATATATGTTATGATTAGGGAAAGGAATCGTATGTGTTTACATATTAGTTGGCGTTAACAGTACGTTTCTAAAATTTTGGGTCTTGACGAATCCATAAAAATAAGACTTTTGACGGCTACTTTACCTTACATATCTTACATATTTTGCAAATTTATGCATATTTATGTAAAATGGCACCTTCTCGTTGATTTTGGGACTAAATTGAATTCTTTTGTGGGCCAATAAATTTTTTTCTCATTTTTAGCATACATCACAGGAATGTCATGTAAGGCTTCATTGGATAGAATGCACTCTTTTTGTTCCAGAAAATCGGATCATAAGGTATTGAAACAAATGCCAACCACAGGTTACCTTCAACATATAGGTAAATATCGTTAGATTATATTGCAGATCCTCATCAAGGAGTACGTCGTAGAATACTGTTCAAAACTAGAGATCTTCTGAGCAAAAACTTGCATTTTCAGCTGTATAACACCTGCTCAATCACGCTAATGATGTAATATTTAAAATTTTGTACAAAATCAGCACATTTCTGGGATATGTATGTGCATATTTAAATACATATTTTGTCATTTTATGTACTTAAACCACATATATATTTTGCCGTCTATGGCACATATTTTTCCTTCCCCTAATTATTATTATTATAGATAGTTGTAATCGCTGCTTGTGCGTAAGAATATAGATAGTCGATTTTCTTTGTCTAGAATCTTGTAAATCCATATGATAGCGGTTTAACTTTAATAATCAAGCTGTCTGGCGTTTCTCATGAGTTCAGTTTGGCTTTTCAAAAAAGGTATGGAAATGTTTATAACCAGCGGGCATAATAACCGGGTGTTTGCTGTATTTTTATTCACTCCGTTTTTCAAAACGAATAAAAATATCTAAACAAAATATCCGCTTGTACCTGTCTTGATTTCGGCTTTCACTTTGCTTTGCAGCCGTAATTGGAGCTTTACTGTATCTCTCTCTACACGTTCCTCTCACCAACTACTTTCAACCTTTTGTTTTCCATTTGCAGACTTCTCCAAGTTTTTCTCTTGCTTGCTTTGTTTATCCCATAAAAGTGTGGAAAGCACTTAATGTGAATTTGATATCGTTGCCTCCTTTTACAAATGAGATTTCCAGATTTGGGTCCTACATTTTTCTTAACTTATTCTACTGATACACAAAATGGCTTAGGGCTGCATAGTTATTAAATATGACGTGAATCTAATGCGATAGCCAAATAAAATTTCTCCTAGTACCTTATCCTAACTTTCACGAAGGATTCAACAAACCATCATTTGCAATTTTTGTAACATATTGTTTTGCAATATTAGCTTAACAATATCTGTCCGCCGGCAAGAATATCATGAGGTGGTGAGAGACGCATCAAAGCACAAGTACAATCAAGTTTTTTTTTCTTAGATTTCACGTAAGCATAAAAAATTAAGCATATTAATATGTAAATTTTAGACCAAATTCAACCACGAAAATATGATTATTAATTAGAAAAGTCCCTAAAAATAACGCCAGCTTCTAGTGTTCTTGGCTAAACAACGTTAAATGATCGTATTGTGTGCTTTCAGTCTATATTTAAAAGTAAATTCTTGGTAAACCGTTACTAAATTATATCTCACATGAAAGGTTATGACTGACCTATACAATAAAGCAAGGCAAAAAACAGGGCAACCCAAATTTCTTCTGAATTTTGTTAAAATTGCTCTTAACAATTTCATTAATGATTTTATTACTCATTTCAAACATGAGTTTATCTCCAAATTGTTATGAAAAAAGCTTACGATTTTTTTTTCTTTCATATTTATAGATTACAATTGTGATGGTTTGGATTCTCAGCGCAGCCATTAGCTCGCCACTACTACTTCAAGTTATTGCACAATCCCCTTCCCAATGACGTGCATGAAGTACTTTGCCTTCTAGACAGACTCAAATACAACTCCAAGTTATTTGACATGGTTAACATGTTGCTTTTATTTCTCATCCCATTGGCAATAACATCAATTGTTTACACCAAAATTGGAATTGTCCTTTGGAAAAGCTCTGATGTAAGCATGCCAATGAATGATATTTCCGATGGAAGCTGTAATAGTCTTGAGCATGTTGGAAATATGGATAATCACATAACGCAAATGATAGACTTGGCGACGCTTTCTTTGAAATGTGTACGCTCGCATTGATTGAAACATTCCAAACAGCTTAAATCTTCCTTTTACAAAGTGAAATAAGTGAATTATTTGAAACATTGTAATGCTCGATCGTCTATCAATTCGAAAAGAAAAGAAATTTTTTTATCTTCACCTTTGTTCCAAAATGAAGAAAAGAAAACACAAATGCTACCTGGCCCCTATAACAAAATATAGATTCAAAGTCTTTAGTAGAAACAACAGCATTGAAACCTAATCTTGACGCGACCTTCAAACGCGTTTCAATGAGAAATATACGGTACACCAGTGTAATCAAGAAAACCTGTGGTTGCTATTCTCGTGTTCAACTTGAGCGGATTAAGGCATCCCAAACGACAAGATCAAAAACATTTGACTGTGTTTATAATACTGCTGGTTACAACATGAACTCACCATCAGAGTTGGAAAGTGAAGGTTATGAATTTAACGAAGCTTTTCCTTTTGGGCGAGCAAAATTTATGTTGAGAACTCCATTATCTGCCACGATTGAAAAAAACAGAGTACAACGTTATAGCCAAAGTGCTTGTTTAAAAAAACGTGGCACAGGAGCCTCACTTAGACCAACATTTTTCAACAGAAAAGGATCTCTTGTGGAACCTTTAAGGCAAAAAATATATAAAAAGAAGCAACCAAATAAAGATAGTGGAAGGCAAAGTCAACATTGCTCCATCATCAGGAGATCTTACTCCTCCAAATGTGGAAGCGGTTTTAGCAAAGTGGGAGCTGATAAAAATGATTTACAAAGGCTATCACCGCCACCAGCTCAACAAAAATCGGTTTTTGCGGTGAGCAACTCACAAGAAACTGCATCTGAGACGGAAGGGACCGGAAGAGATGAAGGAACGAAAATTACCTCAAGCAATTCACGTCATATTCCTGGCACAGGTGGAAAGAAAAAATCGGACTATCACGCGTCAAATATTTGCAAGAACAGTCGTATCCATAATAACGCCTCAGTTTTATCACGACATATGTCTGATCAATACTGTTTTCGCACTTCTTTAAAACAACCAACCAAAAACGTAAAACCAAGAAGTTCTAAAGATGGAATGGCGGCACGACTTAGAAGTAGAAGGAGGCTTATAAAAATGCTCGGTATGGTAGTTTTTGTTTTCGCCATTTGCCACCTTCCTATACATGCTAGGAAAATTTGGCAATATTGGAGCCCATATTGGACAAGGTACACAGCTGGATCTGTGTTTAGCACATTACTTACACCTATTACATTTTTGATCATGTCCACTAATTTTAGGAAAAGCTTTATGGACTTACTTTGTTGTAGGATGAAAATTTTGAGAAGATTATGAATTGTTAAATGGCAGATCTCACACACGGGTGTGGATCAAATACCTTCGGAAGTCGTTGTATTTGCATGCCAAAAAATGTGATTCTATTGTTTTCTCCGCCATTAAAATATGATTTTGATGATAAATTGACCTCATACAGAAACTCCAATTATTGGGGAATGGCTGCATAAAATGTTGTTCATTCATCTTACTATAGTAAGTGGTGATTCTCTGTAAGTGTGTGTGTGTATCTGTGTGTCCGGTTTTTGCATGGAGCGAAGTAGTCTATGCAAGTTGTTATATACGGTCCGGAGGGAGTTGTTATATGTTGAATAGCCGCGAATTTTTTAACTGAATAAATTAATTAGTTAGTTTACTTATTTATCAATTAACTTAAATAATTATCAAAACCCTATCATACCACTCCCTCCGGTTCATATATAATTGTTCCGGAGGAACCGGAGGAAATAATTACGAAAATCTACTTGTAATTGCATAAGATCCGGAGTAAATAATTTCAAAAATCTATTTGTAAATGCATTAGATTCGGAGTAAATAATTTCAAAAATCTATTTGTAAATGCATTAGATTCGGAGTAAGTAATTTCAAAAATCTATTTGTAATTTTATTTGATCCGGAGTGATTTCTTTTGGTTTTTTGATTGGAAGCGTAAGTGCTCGGTTTTTATTTTTTTAAACGCTGAGCGTGCGTGAAAAGACAAGTATGTAAGTAAGCCCCGTCACGTCAATATGAGGGCAAGCAAAAACATGAATATTCCTTCTAATGATTCACTCCAGAAATTTCTTGAGATTTTTGTTGCATTTGATATCTTTAGATGCGTGCGTCCTTGTGTAATAAGCAAAACACAATATGATGCGTATCTTAAAAAAATATACAGTTTATAAGGACTTTTAATGTTTCATGAATATGAAGAAAATATAAGTTTTATTAATCAAACTTCAAATCCTATCATATTGCTTGATTTCTATGATTCCATAACTCCAAAATATAAAGGCTTTACTCCCATTAAGAAATTATATTTGTTAACTGGACTAAAGTCACTAAAGCCTTTAAAATCCGGCTTTATTAGACTCGATAAAGGTACAAGTTGCACACTGAACACTAACATGTGCCACCAAAGTGATGTGATTTACCCTCAAGGGAAACGATATGATTGTTACAATTTACGCAGAGCATAATATTTGTGAAATGTTCAGCGGATAATGCACAGGTTAACTAATTAAGCAAAAGCCAACTTTGATCGATTTAATAAAATACTAACAGTTATTGTGTAGGTATGGGAGGACTTGTTACAGTTAAACAATCAAAAAAGATAACATTGAAAAATATAGCAAAAGCAAAAAGAATTCATCAACGTTTCATAGGAAATTGAAAGAACATCTGCGGATTTTCAAATTCCCGAATAACATGAATCAAGACTCAGAAATGATCGTCACTCCAATATGGTATGCCGTTCTGTTACCATTGTGGTACCATTGTATCAATTTTTAATTCCAACTACATAACAATTGGTGCTGTTTCATTTCTAAACATGCAAAGAACGTTGATTTAAATGGACAATTACGATCGATTTAAATGCTGTCGCATTTATTTTTTTTTTAAACTGCAATAGTACAATTTAATATGCCTTTCGAAGAATAAATTTATTTGCAGCTGAATTTATAAACTTGAAGCAGCACAGATTTAATTCACGCATAGCCATAGATGGCACATAAAAATGCATTTTTAGATTGCGACAGCATATTCATTTTGCTAATTGCATTTATGCTTAATTTAGTTTTTATCTGCAGCAGCATTTTTTGTCACAAGGTAAGTAATACCATGCTGTGAGGGTTTATGTCTAGTGTTTGTAATTTTGCATTTCAGCTGTAATTTCATGCACAACTATTAGGAGAATAAGCAGTTCATCATATACGATAAGCAAATCAAAGTGGTTTCAAGACGTTTGCTCTGATTGAAACCCCGCATCCTCATCACATTTGAAGCGAAGGCGAGTCAAACGTTGTAAAAAATACAATACCGTCACTGCCAATGGGAGACAATAACGACTCTTTTGGATTGTCATGGCTTCGGGAAGTTGTTAGTGTCTCCTCTGCCACTTGAGGTTTTAAGATTTTAAGTTTTACTGGAATTTAAAGGAATCATAAGTAAGGAAAGGTAATAGACTGACCGTGATCGGTCTGTACGTGATCCAGAAACACTTCGAAACATCAGTCTGTCGTTTCGTTGCGAAAACTTATGTAAGTCTTTGTTAAATAATTCGTGTTGATTAGATCTGGCCATTATTAACAGTTTACAGAAAAAACTTCGCCACTATGATGTACCTGTCAACCATATCAGTAGACGGAGTTTTCAAATATCGTGGCTCTATTGTTGCAAAGTTTGTCAGGGAAACACTCATATTATTATCAGCCTAATGCAGTGAAATAAACATGACTCAACAATATGTGGCTCAAGTAATATCTATGATTGACATAATAAACGTGGAAGTATATTTTTGTCACCGTAATCGATAAGACATAAGCTTTGGATATTTTATTTGACTGCAACCATCGAAAGTCAAGAGACATAAAGTGGGATAGAAAGTGGTCTGAAAATTGTTCAATTTTGCGCCTGAATTGACATAGACCACACCTTATCCTACAAAATGGAATTATGATAGAAAGAGACGGAATAATTTTAATGATTTGCCTAGGATCTTCCTCGATGAACTAGTGATTATTTTTCTAATATTACGTAGAAAAAATTATTAATTATGGTTCAAATTTTTTTTAATTTGCACCCAAATAAGTGACATTCATGAGGTGAACAGGTAGAAAAATCCCAAACCATGTTCAGGCATATGAAAGCGGAAAAAAATAATTTACTTCTGCCTACATATCTTGCATAATCAATCGCTGCACGAGCTAGGAATCTGCAATTTTTATTAGTTTAAAGCTTTCAGGTAGAAAGGTTTAGCTATATAAGGATCTATAAAACCGAAAGCATATCTCCACTAACTTCTCACTTTTTCATTGGACGTTGACAAACAGCTATACATATTCTTTGAACGCGGTTACAACTGACCTTGTCTAAAACCTGCTGTCTGGGACCAGGAATTTATCAGTTCGTCCTGAATCCTACGAGAACCATGCTTATTTTATATTCCTACTTTTAAGGTTTCCTCGCTGATAGTGGGTTCTCTAAGTGAGTTTATGGCTGACTTGCTCATACGCACCAAATTTATTATGTAAAAAATTATATTCCGTAAATAACTGAACAACTTATTGTCTTTCGCTTCCAACTACGATATCGGGCACACCAAACTCAAACGTTAAATATTTAGTATAAGAACTATCGTTCCAGGACTATTAAATGTTATGTGAAGGACGTACTGGTATCGCTTCTGGATTTTGAATACATAAAAACATTCCTATTTTGAGGCTAAAGCCATTGCATACTTCGGTGTAGGATCGGTAACAACTGAGTTTTTGTTAGTTATAAATGCTTATAACTGTGCACGTAAAATCATCATGATTTTTATTTCGTCCTCCGAAATTCCCGTCGACCCTAAATTAGGGTTCATCATTAATTGAAAAGCCAAATTTACTTCATTTCCACGCGCTGCCAATTGCAACAACTTTAGAAAACGTATCACAAGTTCTTTAATTTCATGAAAAACTACTCAAAAGACAAAGCTTAACTTCTAATTCAATTCACATCATGGGCATTCGTATACCAATTGATTCAATAATTTTGAAACTCATTGTGTCCCTAACCTATATATCAAGCTCACTTTCTTGTGTTGCGTACAACTGGGACGGCCACCAACGAAGAATGAGGTGCTCCATTGGGACAAAATCAAAAAGAAAATCCATCATTTACAACGCCTTCTGTTTCTATATAACGGGATATGGTATTGTTGAAGTTTTACAAACTTTAGGGGGACTCATCTGGAAGGAGGAATTAGCAAAAGTACTCGCTGGTTCTATTGCACTTCCAGTACTGGCATGTAGCTACGGACGATGGGTGTACAGAAACAAGGTGTCTTCTTTCGTCCATTGTTTCAACAATGTCTTGGACTTTTATACGACTTTAAAAAAGGGTAAGCCACGACATTTGTGAGAAATTATTTGAGAGAAAAAGAACTTCCGCGTTAACTTTTACTTCAATATTTACACAGAAACGCGAAAGGAAAAGAATGACGGAACGGCAATGGAATGGATTTTGGTTTTGTTTCTGATTGCAATGAACGCAAATGTTTTACTAATGCCATTTTTGGTTGTAGCGGCCGGATGGTATTTTCCATGTTCTGCGTCAATAGTGGGATACTTCATTTTACCGGAATGTACGGGAAAGCCAACTTCGAAGGAGGAAGGAATATATCTATTATTTGTCCTCGTTCTTTATGGGGTTGCATGCGAACTCACTGTAGCTGGAGGATTGGCGGATATTGCCATAGGGTTAATGAGTGTGCCACATTTCATCGAAAAGTCTCTAACGGTATTCCTACATTCCCTGCATCAGACTGGCACTGCGACTTATGAAGAATGTCTACAAAAATATCGCCGGATTCAGTTAATCATGACAGCATTCAACGACCTCAGCCAACATTACCTCATAGTCGGATACGCTTTGTTCTTTATATTATTTCAAATACTTTCTCTTTATATTTGTATCGCTATGGCTAATCAAGTTCCTCTGTTTTTCCTATTGCTCTTTGCATTCTGTGCAATCAATCTCATCCCAATCACGACATTTGCTTTTGGTTACATTGCTAGTGTGTACGATACTTCAGTTTGTGTAAAAAACGATGCACGAATCACATTTTTGATGGTGCCTCCTAACATGCGTAAATGGTGCGAGCGCTTCTGGCGATCTTGTCCTGTTATAAGGGCAGAGTTTGGAGGCTTTTACCGTATCGATCGATGCATACCGTTGGATTTTGAACTGTTTTGCGTAGAACAAACGGTAACACTACTGCTTATGAAATAATCTGCATC
Source organism: Seira musarum (assembly GCA_027743895.1). Lineage (NCBI taxonomy): Eukaryota > Metazoa > Arthropoda > Collembola > Entomobryomorpha > Entomobryidae > Seira > Seira musarum. The sequence goes on along the minus strand of JAHZMX010005961.1, from coordinate 1,802 downwards.
AGGTTTAAATAACGATATTTAGAAAGATAAGAAATAAAGTCATGTATTTAAAAAAAATCAGCTTAAATAAATAAATAACTTTTGCGAACTTGAACAGTTGAATTTAATGATCTTGATGCTCTCCCAAGGCTATTTGTTTAAAAATTACAACATGAAAATCGAGAATTTTCACCTGTAGTTTAGAAACTTATATGCGGTTAGAATTATTCTGTCATAAAACATTGCAGGGCGGTGACATTCATGAATTGGTAACATTGCAAAATATACAGTATATTCGTAATAGTCATAACCCCGAAATGACCGCAAAGTTTACAGCCAGTTTTATTTTATTTTTAGCAAATACCTATCACTCATGTGGCAATAGGGAGTAATATGCATCAAAGGCATCGCCGTCAGAAAGTCGCCGCTGCCAGTCGGAAATGTTCATACATTTAATGAATTAATAATCTTCATCGAACTCGTGCTACGTCGAACAAAGCACATAACTTCTGTGCACACCAACGATGCTAAAATATAAATGATATGAATTCCAAACCTCACAAATGACAATTTCGTGCGAAATTATAAACAAAATCTTCACACATTTTGCATTTGCTGCTGTCACTTGCAGCAGTAGAGTGATAGAAATAGAGGAAATGTGTAATGGAAGAGATATGTGGCTCTTTTTTCGCATAGTGATGCATAACATGAACGATTTTTTTTGTTTGGATAACATCAAACTTGATGGTAGTGAATTGTGGCATAACCACACTCATCTACTGACTACTATGCATAACACTTGTAAGTATTGGTTAATGTGAATATTTTGTGTCACTGTCGCACACTCATTCTCTGAAGTGGAATTAAACTTGCAAAGCATTTCAACCTCATCTTCATCGCTAAAGATATTGTATTTAAAGCTGGACACTAATGTAAGTTATAGCCGGTAAATTTGGTAATAGAACGCTAACCGCTATATCGAACTTCATTCCATTGACGTTGTTTTTAAAATATACGAGCGCTTTATTTTGAAACGTGATTTAATCCTCTAATGCAGTTTACATATACCTGTAGCAACAAGGCTGAAATATGAAGGCAAATAAATATTTCCTGAAGTGCCATCAAAAGCCATGCAATATGCTATCTCTAAAAACAAATCAAACAGTAACTTTTCATCTAATTACTGGCGGATATTGTGATTTTGTGGAAAAAATGTACGTGAGTTTTTTTGACTCCTTCAATAACTTTGTTCCAGGTTTGTAGTCAATCAGTATCGTCATTACGAAATCATTCACCATACCTTCAACAGACGGACGCACAAGCGATGTAATATTAGCAAGGATTATCTGCAATATCTGCTAAGTTGTATAATTGTAATGCTGTTGCTTTGCTTAACACCGACTCATTTTCTGTGGCCGACTTCAGACCGGTGTTTCAACTACAGAAAATACGTAACATGTAAATAATAATCACAAAAACGAGCCGCGACTAGGGTCTGTGAGAGATGCATGCATAAAAACTTCTTTCAATGGAAATAACATGGTAATAGACTATCAGCTCTTCTTTTCAACTCAGAACTTGTATTTTTTTGCCAGCAACACGTCCACTGATTGCATAGATTTTGTCATAATCATCAAGTAGTCAGATTACACACAGTTCTTGTTCTTCGATGTGTTTTACTTGGTCTCATGCTGTGGTCAGTATATTTATTTTTGTTTATTTTTTTTTAAATTTAAGCCGATGTAAAATCATTTATTTAAATATCAGTATCAATTTAGTGATTAACTAGTCTCAATAATTTAAGACGATGGAAAATCTGGTAG
>JAHZMX010005960.1:0-10178 GCA_027743895.1 Seira musarum | reverse complement strand
CAGTAAAGTAATTATAATTTACAATTATGAAAACACATTCACAAAGTTTATGACTTATGATTGTAGGACTTTGGGTATGCTTGGAATGACTTTGGCTTCACTCAAGCCCGACCATCAATTCACCTAATGACACAACAAATCTCCAACGGCCAATCTCTAGTCCATCTTCGAGTCTCGTTTCCGTTAAAGCTCAAAGGTGACTTAAGAAATGTCCGACTGCCACAATGCATTAACGAAAAAAAGATTGCAGTTTTCTGGATTTTATTCAATGCTCCAAAACTTTATCAGTGGTTTATGCTGCGCAGTAGATAAATAATTTTATTCCATGTACAGGCATTTATTTCGTTGTTTAAAGTTGATGGATTTTTTATTATTAGTATTAAAAAGGGGAGCGAAATTACAGTAACTTACATTAAAGATCATTACATTACATTACATTATATAAACTGTACAATTCCATTCATCTAGCACACGTTCTTCTGTAGTATTCCTTAACGGAACAGCGATCATTAACGAATACACAGAAAGAAGAGAGATTATTTAGTTTTGTAATCTTGACAATTCTTGATTAGTGTGTGTGTGTGTAGATCCAAAATGTCATATTGGAAAGTTTGGATTATCAATTTTCACCGTGTGTATTTATTTTATTTAGCAAGTAAGAAAATATATGATTTTTACTTCGCAGATGAACAATATATATGTTCCGCTCACTAATTTCAATCCCGAAGTTCTTGATGTGGAATATTACAAGAATCTTATTTTGAATATTATGTGAACGCTCATTTTCAGCGACGGTGAAGATTCTATACAAGCCATCAAGCTTGCCAGGGAAAAATTCACCAAGCTTATTGCTGTTGTACCCTCGGACCAGAAAAAAAAGTTGGGCTCCCCACTCCCTCGACTGAATTTATACAAGTTAATGACTTTTAATTGTCCTGATTATCTGAGCAGTAATGTTGAAATACAATGTCACAATCCATCGAATACATATTTTTGGTCAAATTTTTTGTTCTGTTTTACATCAACATTCTCGTAAACTGCTTTCAAAGAAAAGACTTTTTTTCATTCATTGCACCAAAGAAACAGGATCTGCCTTGATACATAATTTTTTCTTACTCGTAGTTACAGCGTGAATTGAAAAATGTGGCAGACTACTACTACTACTTACGATCAAGTAAAATAACTAAACTTAACTAAACTCCAACCTACCCTACTTCGCAGACTTGCCTAAATTTGTTCTAATATTTTCCTTTCCATTCTATATAATAGCCTTATCTTTGCTTGCAATTCGAAAAAACTTAGTTTAGTTTTGTCAAATTAAATACTTCGTAGTAGATAAAGGAATCATCATGGCCGCTCAAGCTGGAACAAGTCAAGGTGCAGGCACTAGTTCATATGCAAGCGCAAAAAAAATCTATTTGAAAAAGGATGAGCCACCAATAAAGGTGAATTCCATACAAGATGTACTGTATGTGACAACATTAGGAACCTTTTTTCGACCAAGAGCTACACGTTTCGAACGTAGTATATTCGACCATCCCCAAATTGCCCCATGGCAGAAGGACGAGCAGAAAAGAAAAGAAGCCCTCTTTCATTTCAAACTACGCCATATAATTGATCCGCAGTATTTTATCTTGACGGAAGTGGACGGAATGTTACCAAATTCTAACCTAGCTCTTATCCAGGATCGGAAATCGGAAAGATTTAAGGCAAAATCGGAGGCAGAATACGTCAATATACTGGCTCAGTTTGACATTGGCTGTGCCTGGATCCGGCGAGTTGGGCCAAGGGTAGATAATACCGTCTACCAAACTCAAATCTTGAAAAAGATAAATACTTTAATTTTAGCTCCAGAGGCCGTTGTAATCAATGATATAAAGACAAAAAGAGAGGTACACCAATATTTCTACGAAGTAATACTCTTTTAACTTACAAATATCATTATTCATTTTAAAAAAATCCGTTTAAAATAAAACAAATTAGGTCCAAGATCTCCCTTTAACGGTTTGGTCAAACGCTTATCCGACAATATCACTGGAGCATAACACAGTCAAACCTGACGCTAAGGCTGCTTGGAAAAGCGCACGAAACGTAGCCTTGCCAGGTCCGGGAAATCTTCTAAACAACGATGTATGTCTGAGTGTTCCTCATAACCAATGCGGTAGCTTGGCCAATTTACTACGAAGTACGCCGGATTTCAACATTGTCTGGTCGGGACTACTCACGAGCGTGTTCCCACCCACCTATCAACCACCTGCAAAACTCCACACGAGGAGTTCAAATTAGGGGAGCATCCTAGGTATATTTCAGTACTGTATTTCTATCCATCTTCGTAGTACTACTAATTGAAATTTTCAAATCAATTTTATGTTTTACTACTTGATGTAGAATTCCAGCTGGAACTTGTGGAACCCGTGCGGAGAACGAAAAGAGGAGGGAATACCGATATGGAAGCGAATCGTTGGCAAACTTTGCCGCTAAAAACAAGTGGCCGCTCCAGTCTCAACAACAACCAAAACAGCAACACAAGGGGCCTCAGAGACGACCTCGATATGTTTCAGATAAATTGCAAAACCAAAGAGCTATTCCTCCCCCCAGCGCAACACAAAAACAGATCTCTGCGAAGAAACAAACCACCTACCGTCATCAACTGCGGGAAAAAGATGTAGACGAGTCTCGAAAGTGGGAGCAAAAAAGAAAAGAGGCCTTGCTCCGTATCAGAGCTTATCTAAAGAAGATAAATTGAATCATATCTGGACCACAACAACAACGACCTCATCTCTGGCTAACTTGATCCCTTTCTACTGCGAAGAACACAAATTCTTCAAAATTATGAGTATATTATAATATGACTGGTTTCCAAATTCTCTACTCAATATCCACTATGCAAAATTAGTCAAAATTAAAAGTGATTCTTCTTAAACCCTAGAGTGTCATTCCTTTTCACATAATAAGCATAATGTTTGTCATGTAATACCTTGAAACTACTACAAATGAACAAAGGATGTAGCAAGTATCATGTCGCCCCTGTTACAGCTCTAACAAGTGCGGTAACAAGAAATATTAGCCTTGGAAAATTATGCCATTACACCTTTGTTCAGCTGTGGCAATGATTAGGCAAACAGAATAAGAACAGAACAGAACTGCATATCATTTCTGCGAAGTTAATATCGGCAATTATTATTTAAAACGCTTCGTTTGCTGCAAATAAAATAATGGGAGATTTTCACACGTTCTACGTAGTGTTACAAAAGATTAAACGAGAGTGGTCTGAAACATCTATCAAAAATCTGCTCTGTACAGAATTTTCCATCTTTTTTGTAGAATTCAGAGATCTAGGGACCTTGAATGTCAAAGTTTACAAGGATAAAGGTATTGCTGTAATCTCTGGAATAAGTCTTGTTTTCAATGAGCTTGCGGCTTATGCTGCTGAGAAAGAAGTTGAAGGGAAAAAGCTAGAATTTCAATGGGTATGCATTAAATTTATTTACGAGCAATTTGTTTTAATATACACATATAACTGTAAATTAATATGAATGTAGGATTTTGGAGACGCCAGAAACGAACTGGGATTTGTTCAGGCTCGACCTTCAAAACAAGTTATATCTGAAAAAATGCTTAAAGCCAGGACTTTTGTGGACCTTCAGGTTCCCTTTACACTCAATTTCAAAGGCGAGTTGAAAGACCTGAACCTGCCTCTATGCCTTTACGAAAGGAAAATTGCCTATGAAAATGTACGATGCTGTATTTACTTATGAATATTTTACGGTTTAAATTGTTTTACTGCGCAGTAATTGAATTGATTTGATTTGTCTTTCAGAGGTTTGTCCCCTACTATGAAGTCGCTGGATTCATGAATGATAAGGAGGGAGATCGAAGTATCATTCGTTACAAGAATGTCCTGCAGGCCATTCAGAGCATTCGTAAGATATTTGAACACGACTTGTTTTGTCATAAACGAATTCAACATCAATCCAAAAAAAAATTATATTATTTTCCATAGTCTATTTCAATGGCGAGGCAATCACAAATGATGATACTAACAAAAAAGAGGTGATCAAGTTTTGTAGTATTGATAACACTTGGATTTGTCCACCTGTCCACCACGTAAAATTGGGGGCGTATGATTTTGCCGTGGACTTTCACCGTGAGTATTCAATTTAAGAACTATAAAGTTTTGTATATTGTTTGTTTATGTTATATTTATAGGTTTTTTCTTTTACTTCGCAGATGAACAGCATGTCCACCAGTACGTACCACTGAGTGATTTCAACCCTGATGTGGTCGATATTCAATACTACAAAGCAATTAACATCAGGTGCGACAAGTGCCAAACAAATTATAAAGTCATCGGGATGGATAAAAATTTGGAGTTCCTGGCAGCCAAGTGCGAGTGCCACTACGAATGGTGATTTTTTTAAAGAACACAAATACTTTTATAACAATTTATCATTATGTGATTAGTAAAAAATTTTGTTCTATATTGAAATAGGAGTGGCAAGGAAAACCCAGAAGCAATCAAGCTACGTGGAGAGAAATTTACACGGCTCATTGGAATAATTAGTGGACAAACCTTGAGTTGGGCTCCCCTCTCCCTTGACTGACACACCTCGTTAAAAAGTTGAAATTCCTCATGTGAGCAAGCAGTTGAAACGAACTGCTTATTATTAATAATAATCTGCGCAGATCTCAAAATTATCAGTTTCTTTTTTAAATTGTTGAATAATATCCAAATTTCGAAGTTGAATAATAAGTAGGTGCCTTAAAATAAATTGATTCTGAATAACTCATACTAATTTGCAAGAGCCAAAGAATTGTGCATAGTGGAATTGATTGCCGTTACCTTTTCACATTTTTGACCTCATCTTGACAATATACATATTCTACGTAGTAAACATACATTTTAAAACCAACTTCTAAATCTTTCGTTAGATTTATCCCGAACGAAGGTTACAAGATTGATTCCGGTCCGTGAGCGAGGGAAACAAGTTCTAGTTTGGCACCCTATAATATCTAGTTCTCTCTGATTTTTTAACTTGAAACTTAAAATCTTGGAGACTCATGTTCTGCGTAGTAAAATTACAATCTAATCTACATACATTTACAAGTTGGCTAAATTATATGTGGACAAAACGTAAAGCTAAATGGTCCGTCAAAATTTTTAATAATTTGACCCATATTAACAAGGTATGGTCATAAGATTATGAATATTTCATTTATTCTTCAAAGTAGTACTTTATAAATAATAAAGCTGGAACTGTTCATAACCTATTTTCGTTCACCTTAAACCATGGACATTGCCTTTTTTACAATTATTCAAATGCTTGGTCAAAGAAGCATCAAAAGTCATTAGTTATGTGTCCTCATGAAATACCTGAAAAAATCATGAGCATAATGCCAACAATTCAACATTTCTTCCTTTCTAATCTTTATTACTACGCAGTAATAACCTGCATCGAAAATGGGCTTTTTGTTTGATCGTTCATGGTGTGTCATTCATCACAATATCACGACTTCAACTAAACAAAAAGCATAATGCCAGCTTTAATTGTTCTAGATTTAGTGCATTGTTGTAAATTTACATAATCCCTTCTGAAGCACTCGATTAGACTGGGACTACGTTTATTTTTTGTACTACGCAGTAAGTTTGTATTCCAAGAAGTAGGGCATGCAAAGTATGTAGTCGTCCGCGCGTCTCATTTATCCCAATATTGAGGCGCAACCTGACTGGAGTATATAAAGAGCAGGCAAGCATTCCACCATCCTCTCAGATACCAAAAATACGGCTCAACTGTTCACTTGTCCATTAATTTAAAAGTTTTTGACTCCAGTAAATCTAGTTTTTTATTAGAAACCTTGTGATAAAAGTGACACTTAGAACTTGAACTAAAAGAAAAGGTCATTTTTTCTTTCAAATAAAAACTTTAGTATTACTTTAGTGGTTTTTATATTTAAAGAAAACTGATTGTTTTTTTTAAATTGCAGCCAATTCCTCTCAAATCTACCACCGCCACAACACAAGGTTAAAGAGACTTTTCACCCTCCATCCCACCTCATCCACCATGCAGACTGATTCAAGCAAAGGTAAAATAAAATCTAATTAGATTTTAGATTTTCTTCCCTTTTAGCATAACTGGTTATATTTTTATCGACGTACTTTATTCATAACCGTGAAAATATTGTTGTTTTTGTTTACTTCGCAGATGACAAGATTACCAATCTCTTCAAACGAACCAACGAATCGCATTTGGCCAATGTCCAACTTTATGCCTTAATCCTTTGTGGAGGTAACCCAAGTTCCATGGCTTCACCAACAACATGTCCTCAGATCTTCAACCAGCAAATCTTCCAATGCAAGGAGTGTCCAACCTGTGGAGAACAGGTCAATTCGATTGATGAGAAAGGCGAAATCAATCCAGCATCATCTCTAGTCAACCATGCTTTAGTAAAGCACAACCCTCATAAATTTGGACTAGACAACATGTCATTGGTTGACATTGCTCGAGACACAACTTCATGTCCAGTGTGCTTAGTGACGTACGATAATGATCCATCGTCCTCCAAAGGTCATCTGAAGCATCTCAAACTCCATGCTACTGCGCAGAACTACATGTCAGCAAACTCTGGAGACATACAATCATCTCTGGCCAACTACTGGCGTGAGAACACTGAAGCCAGCCCTCAAGCCAAAGCGACGGTTCTGAAGGAAATGATAACTTCGCAGTACAGAGATGTTGGACATAATTCAATCAAGATTTTTGTTCCGTTTAAAGTCAACACTTTGGATGACATGTTCCAAATTCTTCGAAAAAGAAACGCGATAGAGCAAATGATGCTTCCGTTTTACATAACAAAGCAATGCACATCAGAGCAATTCCGTCTATTCAACGAACACTATGTGTTACACTTCCGACTAAATGGGTTCGAGTCTTCCAAACATGTAAGCAACGAAAAGCGATCAAGAACCAATTTCGCCAAGTATCTTCTACTAGCAGAGATGTACATGCATTTTCATGGTGAAAGTGACATCTTCAACAACGTAAAAATGCGCAGACTTGGGAATCAGTTAGTCGAAGATCGACTCAGGAAGCACATTTCCTGGCTACACAAGCACGATATTGAAGAATTACTTCGCAGAACCCTTGAAGACAGAGTCACCTTCTTCTGCAGCAACGAATTTGTTGGCAATCCTTGCAATAACCCTGAATGTGACGCTTTTGTCCACTCCACAGATTTGTATTTTGTTCAGCAACCCAGCAATTCGGTGAATGGCACATATTTCGGGTAAGTTACTACATATCACAACATTTGTACAAATGAATGATATATTATGATGGATGACGTTAAAACCTTTCTGCGTAGTAAATATTATTTCTTTCATAATTACAGACATTCCAGCATTACAATCAAGTGGGGTTCTTTTTTCAACTCGCCGGAACCACAAACACTGGAACGGATGGATCAGTACGTGAATGAAATTTGGTTTAACATCACCCTCATGCGGCAGAAACTGGTTGACTATGCATACGTGATGCAGTTTATTGAACGAGACACAAATAAGCCTGAACCAAGTTTGAAGGATGTCCATTTTGAAGATAATCCACCCCACGAGATAACGGCTCCGTACAAACTATATGCTGGATTCAGCCAATGCAAAGGTTATAGCCGGAAACATGTTCAAAAAAGAGCCCAGACACGTATTGCAAAAATGTTCAGGCAAGGGTTCAAAAACATGTTTTTCCCTTACGATGTCAAGTTACCTACTCATACTGCAGAATTTGCGAAGGCAGTCTTTCGATTGTTTGGATTTTACTGCGAAGTACTAAACAAATTCCCTCGATTTCGTTTCATTAATGACAAGATTGATTGGTCACAAATGGATCTCGGGTCGTATGATGAGTTGGTTTGCATGTTTACAATGTTTGACCGGGAGGGTTTGTGTTTTCTGGACGAACCAAATCATATTCAGGCGCCAGAATTCTTGAAAAAATTCATCGTCATCAATACAGGTGAACAGGTTCTCGTGAAATATTCTCAAGATATATTGTATCCCGAGAATTGTGGTAGTGACGGTTGCTAAATTTAGTTAAATTCCATTTAAGTTTGTGTTTACAATGTACGAAATATGAACTTGTTTTGTAAAGTTATGTACCTTTGTAAGTATCACGTTTGTACATAAAAGTTAATATTAAGTTGAAATCTATCTGCCATACATCGTATTTTGTATAGTTTCGTATCATTTTAGTTTGAGAAATACTTAGTTTTATAATCTATGAATGACACTTGATGAATGAAAGTGAATGACTGCGTAGTATTTTATTCATTATTTGGCCTATAGATTAACGTTTGGCTAATGAATTTTAATAAGATGCCGTTTCTTTTAAATTAAATTAGAATGTGTTTTTTGGCAGTTGAGAAATCCATGTTTTTAAATTCTCTTTCAATAATAGAAATACGTATATCTAAGAATACATATGCCAAATATTTGCACTTGTAAATAAAACATTATGAAAATAGTCTAGTTGTAATACGAAGTAATTGGATAATAAAAACGTAAGCGGTTCCGACAATTGTATTTATTAGAATTAAGTTTTTTCTAACTCATTCATTTATTTTTCACAATAACAGTAATGTATCCGGTTAATCTTGGATTGGATCAACTAAGCTACAGATTTTCAACAACAATCATTTGTGAACGCGCATGCAATTTAATCATTCTTGTTAGGTACATCCCTTAAGATACATCTCCCATTTTGAAGAAGCTTTTCATTAACTAATTCCAGAAAATATATAGGTGATAGCAGTCAATAAAGCTGTTAAACAGGAATAACCACATACCAAAAAATATTTAACGGCGAGAGAGTCGGTCCTGGAATACTGTTTCAATGCTTGCAAAATTCCATAATCTGCAAAGAAAACTGTCCCTCGCCCTTGAACTTCTGCGCATGAAAGGCTCTGAAACATGTTTGCAAGAAAACAACATGACAGTCCCTGTCGATTGAGATGTCGCACGCCATGTTCCATAAGTGATTTAATCGCTTATGTCGGTTGAACCAATGTTGATAGCTCTTATAAAAACTTATGATAAGCGGCGACCGTTGTCGGTTAGCAAATTTCAAAAAAAATAAAATAACAGTTATACTCAACATTCCTTGGGCTTTCAAATGAGCTACCGCATGCCATATGTTGCAATGAAAAAACTCTTCCTTTTTCTACTTTCTATTGGCTACTGCCGTTAACGATTTCAGAAGTTATTATGTTTACATTAAAAGCCCTTTGCAGTTTTCAAGCGCTGTCAAATGTGCTCTTTAAAGCCGTGGGTGCCAAAAATTCAAGCTTTAATCCTATCGTTATTTCTGAACCAATTTTGCTGAATAGAAATTGTTGTCTTTTCCAGTACGCCAGGAACCTTTGTTTCGATTTTGAGATCAATTAGTGACCTCTTTCAAAAGTTATTATCTGCGCATAGAAACCGTCAAAGAGCCCAATCAAATCAAATCAACACTCCGCTGATGACGACAGATACTTAAAATTTTCACTCGGCATACGTCAAGTTTTCCAGTTTCTAGATCAGTGCACCTTGACTTTTACTAGGCATAAAATCATGGTTTTTTCAATGCAAGCAATGGAACAATCTATTCAGATTCAAAGTTTAATGTTCCGCGCAGAAATACTTTGATTATTTATTAGACTGGTCCGACCTCAGCAAATGGAAAATCATTTAAAAGTTGCATGGTTTCATTATTAGTATTTCACGATGTACGATGAACATAAAATTTATCCATGTATCGAACTTCATATTATAGTAAATAAGAAGGTAAGCTAAAATAACGTGGGCTTAAATCCGCACGTAAAGTAGCATGCATTCATACTGCAAAACTTAACACTACTACGCAGTGTCGTTCCTCTACCGCCACTAACGGTCATTCATCGTCATTCATCGACCCCCATTTACCGTCATTCATGACCGTCATTCACCGTCATTCATTCACTGTCATTCATTCACTGTCATTCATGACCGTCATTCACCGTCATTCATCAACCGTCATTCATCGACCGTCATTCATGACCGTCATTCACCGTCATTCATTCACCGTCATTCATGACCGTCATTCATTCACCGTAATTCATCAATCGTCATTCACCGTCATTCATTCACCGTCATTCATCAATCGTCA
>JAHZMX010005959.1:0-11633 GCA_027743895.1 Seira musarum | reverse complement strand
CGCAAGGAAAGTCGGAGCATGATTCTAAAAAGTACCTAAGAAAATCTAATATTACCCTTGCCCTCATATTATTGTGACAAGGCTTATATATATTTTGCCCTGCGTTCTTGAGAACCTTGTATTCCAAATGCAAAAATATTACTCGTAGTGCATGCTAAATGCAAATACATTCATTCGTATGTTTAAGCTACAGGTTTTCAAGGCTAATTAGACTGATAACAAAGTTTCTTATAAATAATAACACTCTACGAAATCCAATCGTGCGTAGAAGACAACTTTAATTCTGTTTCGCCTTCAAACTTGAAGATAAGATCCGTGTACGAATTCATGTAATTATTTGTAGCAAAACAATTCTGTTTAACAAAAACCAGTTTCGACGACTTGTTTGGTGGATAAGCTTGATCTAGTACATTTTTTGAAGGTTTCTTGTTACTAAAATAGGTAAAGACCTCTCTTTAAAAGTCAATATCCAGCAAATAATTCGCTTGTAAATAACAAGCTTACAATTAGTATTTTGTTACTTATCAGGATTTAATTTGCAAGAAAATCTACTATCCAATGTTTAAATCTAATCATGCCATCTTATAATTTTTAAAGTTCTCTTTGAATTTTTTCTGGTTGCCTATAGGATTAATGAAATTTATTTAGGATCTATTTCTGAAACTAAAGCATATTAACGAAATTATTCTGACGATGCCTATTCAAAACGCGGGAGAACCAATAGATACTGGGCGAGAAAATTTTGAGTTTAGCTAAAGTCCAACAAAATCTGTATGAAGAGCATATAATCTCAAATATAAAAACAATTGTTGAAACCAGCAACAGAGCTGTCCAAATAATGAAACACCTAGACACCTTTGAATGTATTGTAACAGGTTTGAATGCTTCGTGAATTTTATCCTTCACTTCAGTAGGGCTGATAACCCTTTGTCGGTCTTGAACTCTTCCCGAGTACACATTTGCAATCAACTCTTGGAGCCATCGAAAACCAATACCAGACTCCATCAATGTTTGAAAAGTTTTAGCCATTCCATAATTGCGTGGGGGCACGAAGGCATAGTAAAATTCGCCCATGTTGGTCAACTCTTTCCCCATGTAACATTTCAGGCCTTGCCTTAAATTTTTGCTGCTCCTAATCAGATTATTTCCTTCCCGATGTATTTGATGGACAAGAGGATATTGGTGAAAGTAGGCAAACTTTCTCGTTTCATTTCCAAATACGAGGAATTTCAAGAAATTCTCTGGTGAAACTGTGACGCCATTTGTGTAAAGCCTTTGCACCACGCTTTTTTCTGCTGACATAAATTCCGATTTTGCAAGACTTGCAATAGTATTCGACCTTTGTTTCCCTTGAAACCTGGAAATTAATGTAAAGTTATTTTCTTCGAGTTCCGATACTCTCGAATACGATTCAACTTCGAAGGGACTAACTAGTTCACTAGTTACAATGGCGGAGTAGTAATTCAGCAAATAAAACGAGACAAGTGACCATAGCAGCAAAAGCTTTGAGTTTTTAAATGCCGCTTTGACAATAGAGCTGGGGGAAAAGAACGCAAGGAATGTGACAAATAATTCTAATTGTATCCATGACGTAGTGCCTATATCCCTATTTATGCACCAGCCAATTATTATGCTAGAGAGCAATAAACCACTCCAAACATAAGCATCGCAACGATACAATAATGCGATTAGTTTATCATTTTGCTTTTGAGAAACAGTGCAATAGACAAAGTTAAATGATACCGCTGGAATTTCAACCAACTTTACATGATCCTTCCATCCAAGCTTATCCGATAGCTTCCAGAGAAATAATGGTCTTCTGGCTTTAGGGCCACTAAATCTTGCGTCGGGTCGAACAAGTGGGAATTGACCGTAAATATTTGCGTCATTCCTAGTGTTAGGGCGGGGAATTACCGTAAGGTTGAGTTTGTCCGCAATTATCTTCGTTAGTACGATAACGGCTGACCTAGTTGGCGGTGACTTTATTCTAGATTCACCACTAATTCGCTTCCGGTGAAAGTCGCGCAGTCTGGAGTAATATCGCAATGTCTGTGGTATCAAGGTCCTGTTTGTAATACCGTAGTCTAGCACCATAAAATCAGACTGGGACTCAACGCGTTCAATGATTAGTAGGAAGGTTAACAAAACTAATTGGTGTAAACTGAACCTCATCTTTCGTTTAATCAGGTATTAGTCTAACAACAAGCAAGTGTCTTAATATTTTTCGTTAACGAGCCGAATTTTCCCATGCTTCAAAAAGCGACACAATCAGGGAGCTTTTCTTCATTATTCTCCGTATTCCATACCGCACCGATACATCACAACCGTATACTAGCAGAGAGGCTTTTTAAAAATATTTGATGCTCCACACAGCATTATTGCAATTTTCTGATTGGACAAATGATACAAAAGTTCAGTAGTACTTAAAGGGCAACTCGCAAGTAATCATTAAGCAAAGCACTACTCTATTTCGTCTTTTTTGAATTTGATATAAATCGGATAAGCAAAGCGAAATGCTGCTTCAGTTACACATGTCACCATATTACCTTGGCGATGGAAATAATAGATATGGTAGGTTCACTATTCAGAATGGTCAATTTTCTGTCCTTCAGTATAAATTGTACACATTTAGTGATGGGTAAAATAATGCCAATGGTGATTTTTCATTATAAATACATTTCTCCTGCCACATCGCAGGTCTAATGTAATTTCAAAATTTGGATGCAAACTTCATCCATTAACGGCATTATGTTGGATAGGATTAAGAATTTTCCAATATTTCAAATTTGCATTGAATTCCACAAATTTTATTAAATTTTTGATACCACGCATGGAATAAATAGTACACGAATAGTACATTAAGCAAAACAGCAGCTTAGATTTAACAGAATTTAAAAGCCACATGCAAAATAATACACTTTTAACCCTTGATTTTTAGCATGACGAATATTATCTCAAAATATGCAAAAAAATTCGATTGTATTCTAATCCGATTCGACGACAAGAACATTCCAACATTGCGATAGCTATATTCATTCAGATACGTCAATTGGATAGTAGTTGATTGAAAACGCATTGCGAATTGATTTTTTAGACATATTACTATTGTGAACATTCAATTAATATATTTTGCTCTTGCCGCGTAACTGAAGAAGCTTCATTTCCATATGAATACGAATAATTAGCTTGTCCTTAAAACTTTTTGGTGTACACGTGCAAAGAACAACTTATCTTTTCCCTGTTTGCCTAAGTAAGTAGTTGGTGTTCCATTGTCAGAAAAAGCGCCATTTAGGCTTCGTAAAGCGTTCAGAAGAACAAAGATAAGATCGCACTGAGAAAAAAAAGTGGTACGTATGATAACCAAATTGTCGAATAGTATTAAAAGTGGTGACATTACGAAAATATAAGATTTGAGATATTATGAATTAGGTTGCTTACGAGATACGACATATTTTTAACAATTGCTAACAATTACAAAATAAATTGGAAAATAAACTTTTATTGCTCGAATTTCTCACTCATCATTACTAACTGGTGTACTAATGTTACTGAAGATTGACCAACATCGTACACAATAATGGTTTCAGTATACCTACATTCCATCGCCATGCATTAATAAACCATAATGCCAATGTAAGTAGGTATTTATTTTTATAACCTTTTGTCGGTGAATTTTTTACCTAGAAAAACCTTTCCAGTAAAAGATGATGATGATAAAAATTACGCAGCACAATTTTCACCACGAACAACACATTTAAATACAAGTAGTTTGTAAAGATAATTGCAACATTTAAATGCAAGTAAATGCTTTCACCATGAATATAAATTTCCACACTTTCGCAAACAACTTGAATAAAATGCTTACGCTTACGTGTTAAATTCATCTACTTTCATCGGTGGGTTTAACAAATCAATTTTGTTAACATTGTAAATATCTGCTTTCTCCAGCGTGTCCCATTAGTATGATTTTGCAATTGATTTAAACGAGAATCTTTGTGCCCAAGCATTAGATTGAGATTTTTTTCCTATAGTATGGAACATACCGACTTCTTTGTTCAAATGTAATGTTATTATCGCTTTGAATTAAGTAAGGTGGGCTTAGAACAAGGACATAATATACGAATTTAAGAAGTGGATAGAGGCTAAGTAAGGTTAGAACAAGGAAACTACATAGGAATTTAAAGTGTTATTCACAGCAATTCAACGTGCTAGCAAAAGCACAGGAATTTAACATCCTGAAGAAAGCATGGGCTTTATTATGTTAGCAAAACATAAGAATTTAACACATTGGAAAAAGCATCAACAAAATGATGTTGATAAATGCGCAAGAATATAACATGTTAGCGAAAGTATATGAATTTAACATTTTGGAGAACGCATAGACATTATGTTGACGAAAGCCCACGAATTTAACTTGTTAGGGAAAGCCAAGAAATTTAACATGTTGGCGAGAGTAAAGAAAGGACCATAGATGCTCGGTATTCATTGCCAGGCCAAATCGTAGTAAAAGCATGGCAACCACAGTACAATGACAGTCAACTTCAAAAGTACTACAATCACCGCCCTTACTGATTATCAAATATCTCAAGTGGCCAACCTGCCCATTTTTTTCTCACCTTCGGCAAAAAATTCTCCATTTTTTAATCTATAGAATTATATAATTTTTATAAAATTTGCAGGCAGGCCAGTTAAAATATGGGCTAGATCTGGAAATGAATACCAAACGTCTAATATGTTGGCGAAGGCATGGATATTATCAGGTTAGTGAAAGCTTGAGAATTTAACACGCTGGCAAAAGTGTATAAATTTGTCATGTTGGCGGAAGAATAGACATTATCAAGTTGGTGAAAGCATGGCAATTTAACACGTTAACAATAGCATGGAGATTCAGAATGTTGAGGAAAGCATTTCCTCAAATATGCTTGCGAAAGTATTGCAATAATCATCAAAAACTTATTTAGACTTTTGACTCTGATGCATGAAATGTCGCCTGTCCACCTTCGTGCAGCGTTTTAAAGTAGTTTTTGGTTTATTCAAATTAGGCAATATCATTTTTTGCAAACTTCTCATTGCAAATAACCATATTTTTTCGCAGCACAGGGAATTGCCCTAGCTTTAAAATGTCTTTTGCGTTTCAACTTATCGCTTTTGTGCTCCATGATGTAGTAGTGATAATATAAGTTACAAATCGCTTTCAGAACAATCGCAGCAAAAGAACATTCTAAAACAAATTTATTCGCTGACACTGTTGATAGCTCGAAACTCGCCGCAAAAGCCACAAGAACAGTAAAACGAGTGACACATCCATTCCAATTTGTAGCGTTGATGTGCATTATGCAAAATAAAAGCGTATATGATAAATTTACTTTCTCCTGAAATTGGCCGAATCATTAAGACTTTTTGTAGACGCAAATTCATTTACTATTAATAACTGCTCACACATATGGGGACCAAGTCAACGTTGATTATGGGGAAAATGAAATCATCCGAAATCATCATGAAATCAGAATAGGCTTTGGCACTTTACTTCTCGTCTCATTTTGAAATGGAAAAGTGTCTTATGTGATTTACGTCTGTTTATCATGTACATTGTATATTTGCGTACTTGATTTATGAGTTTCGATCCAATTCGTGGTGAAAATGTCGACATAAGCTTGCTTATGGGGTCACAATGGTCTGGGTACGATAGAATTCTTGGGTAGAAGTATCCACAATTACTGACGTCATTCGCTTAGCGCTTATGGTTAAAGATAATTAGGTACCGGAGAGCTTTCTGTTTATGCCCAAATTGAAGACTAGTCCACCGTCTGAGTAACTGAATGCACGCGTGGCTTAGAAGATATGACGATTTTGAAAAGACGTAAAGTTCGTTGCTTCCTACTAAATACTACACCTATCTCGGCTATTGTCTTGCAAATGGAATCAACAATGTATTGTTCTCTCGACTTGCTTGAAATTTTAAAATCTCTGCCGTGTAGGAGTAATACTGCCCGTGGCAAAGAAAAATTGGGTCGAAATCTCTTATTTCCATTGATTTAGACAATATGCAAGACGAAGCAAGGCAAAAGACCCTTAAAATATTACTAACTTTATGCAATACTGGTGAAAATTAGATTTTACTTATGACTTAGATTTCACTTAAGGCCAAAGAGCGGAAGTCGTTGTTATATTTAAGTCAGTGACATCCTATTTTAGAACTACATGATTGAGGAGCCAAAACCATGCCGCAATGAATACTAAATGAGTCCCATAGAATTTTTTTCAGATCTCAAAATTAATGGATCTACATTTCTTGACTGACGCAGTGTACATTTTGCGATTTGCAGAGTAATTGCATATTTGGATTTTACCAACGACGATTTTACAATTTTTTTTAGGTTTTCTCTACAATAAATTACTTCAAAGTTTTGCAATATTCGTGGAAAGTCAAAAATTTATTTCATAACATGTATTATTTCTTACGATCATAACTGATGATGACAATCGCACGGGTTTCACAATTATAGTATTTAACCCTACAATACTTTGAAACAACAGAGTATATGGCATAAACATTAACTCTCTTACCATAGAATTACCTGATTGTTAATTGCAAATATTTAATAGCAACAAATTAAAGTTTAAAGTAATTGTAAGTTTAAATTCACTTCTGCATATAACAATCGAAATCGACGCAGGCGCAGCAAAGACCAACTAATTCAAATTTTTCGATTGTAATGAAAATGGATTAAAGAATGCCAAACTTTCACAAGTCTGATTAGCTTGTAATTAAATACTTACAACTTACTTGACTTTTCTGTAATACAAATAATAGATTACTACGTCTGTGGTTTGCTCTACCTTTTTACATAACTACTCTTGCAATAACTATAGATCTCATGAGTCCCACAAATTATTGAACGGAGGAAATTCAACAAAGTCTTTACAAATTACTCTGCAGAAAGAATTCACAACCTGTGCCAGTACATAAGGACCAGCCTGGAAATACGAGAATTTATATCAAACGAATAATATCTAATACCTTATTGTTTTGTAACCTATTACTAATGATTGCATTTAATTTGTCGTTGTAATGTATTATTTCTACTAATTTAATTAACCTCCTTTGCAATATGATGTAAACTCATTTATGTTATAATATGTGCGGGCTGTGGCCCTCATATCATAATAAACTCATTACTTTCTTACTCACTTAATATAGATCTCTCACTTATGCAATGTTTAATTATAAGATAGATAGATAATACTAGTAGATTCAATATGCTAGAAATATTTATAGATCATAATTTTTGGGATACTGTTGATGTTAAAATTACCCATCTTGATTTAATCAAGCACAATAATTTTTTACTTTCTCAGAAATGTTTAGAAATATTTTTCTGAACAACAAAGTGAATTTTGGAAACCAATTTTTACTCATATTAAGATGTAATTGACATCCAAACACCTTGTGTTGGATGTTGATTTATAACCCTGGCCCCCTGGTATCTATTCTACTGAAATAACTCCAATCTTGGTTTGCTACGATATGGTTTTCATCGCTGCAGTCCTGCTGACAAATTTCTCTGAAGCAGCAATACCACATGACGACCAGAATAAACCTGTAGATGGTAAAGTATGCAGTGAAGATTTGGGCAATCTCAAATGCATCAAGCTTAGAATCAATCAGAGGACCCAGATTTGCCAAGACAGAGTAGACAAAGTAGGAGTTGCACACGGCCAGAATTCCAGTTCCAAGAATATGCCCAAGTTTGATGATGGGAGAGTTTTTGTCATACCCCTGTAATATTATTGAAATATTAATGCATTGTAATTGCCAACTAGGAAATCGTGAAAAAATTCTCAACAAAATGTGTGTATGTGGACTTACACTGAATAAGGCAAGCAAAATCAGGATACCCATCACAAGTTGGACCGCGTACGAGAACTGAAGTAGCATGTATGCTTCTTTCCCCGCCACTGAAAGTAAAATTCACGAAAATGAATTATTGTAACAATCACTCAAGATGGGCTCACTCACTAGGCAGACGAAGATGTTTCTTACGGTAAAAGATTGGCGGATTTTTTGTACCCAACCCAAGAATCGCGAGAATTCCAGGAAAGAGTATGAAGAAGAGGGGCGAGATCTAGGAAATTTGAATATAATTTTACTGAACCTTTTATTTGAACGCCGTAAAAATTTTGATTTATTAAAAAAGTGGACAAAAAAATTCAATAATGTGGTAATAGATTTTCAAGTTCTTTCCAATCGTACTAATACAACTTTTTATAATGATGGCATAAACCCTTCAAATGACAATGACTTTTGCATGGGGTCAAGTTTGTTGGGTTTATCAGGTTTTTAATATACTTCCAGATATTGTGAATGTGCGAATTCGTATTTCCCTAAACGACACGATGCATAAAAGGAATTTTTATGAAATCTTCTAAAAAATTAATAATGAAATAATAAGGTCCCCAAAAAGGGGTCGTTTGGAAATGATTTCTTGGCGCAGAAAAAGTTGACCGTAGTCAATTTAGTAATTTTGTCAGAATTGAATAGTGTTTACAATCGATTTTTTTAAGATCGGACGGATAATACGATAAGTTCTATAAAATCAATATTAGTTCTGTCATTTTTATTGTTTGAGCAAAACAAAAGTGTGTTAGTTAAGTGTTAACTGGATTAGTCGTACATCTTATTTCCCAGTTAAAATTAATTCTCGTTCTCACCGTATCGATCACTCCAGTTACCAACATCCATGCGTTTCCTTCGACCCTCCCACACAAGATGTTGCATAGGGATGAGTCTCGAATTCCCCTTTCCAGTTCGGAAGCATTGGGTGAGGTTGTAGTTGAAATGGAAGCAAGAGAATCTGAGACTGCCCCAAGTTTTGCCTCAACTTTCTGATCGGCAACATAGAGACTTGGGTTGGATAACGTTGCAAGAAGTTGCTTCTTTTCCATCACAATGGAAGAGAGAAGTGGGTACAGCTTGGAGTCGGAACGGATTCTTTGGAGTGAGTCTGGATTTCTTTTGGCCTCTTGCATTTTCCTTTATTGGGGTAATGTATGACTTCACACACAACTTCCAATGCGACCACAGAAGAGTTGGGGGAACTGGAGAAAGTGGAAAGGAAAGATTTTCAGTAAACACAAGCACAAGCCTACTATTCGTTCTACTACATTCAGTTAGGATTCGGAGACACTACTGAGCGCACTCGTGAACATTTCAATGAGTGATATTGAAACCCAGGCAAGAAAAAACGAGGAGGAATTTAGGCGAAATGGAAGCCCAGGAAATCAAGGAATAGTCGAATGTAGGCACGCTACGACAAAGAGACTGCTAGCTCATGCTTGCTTTGTTCTTCCAGAGTCTAACCCGACTTATTACAAGATGGATTTCTATACATACCAAAGGGTCTTAAGAAGAACAGCTTAAACATCCTTCCTTGTTGAACGTAACGTACGCACAATTTTCATGAGGAGTATTTAGTCAAAGTGAGAGTCACCTTGATGACAATAGGGAGATAAAAAATTTTTGTCGTCGACGTGTCCGTATTCGTGTAGCTTAGCCTTTGGTCAAATAAATAGACTTTTACGAACAAATTTGATGTGTAGGCTGGAACAAGTGTCTGGATATATACCAGCAATTAGTGACAACAATGAACTTATCATTTTTAAAATTTACGGGCTAATATGACGTTTTCTCGACAAATACGTAAAATATTGACTATGTAAGGATCTGGTTTAAAGCATTTATAAGTCACGTGACGAGGGTAAAATGGTAAGAGCATTAGGTGTGTTTTCTCTCTTTACTGTTGCAGATTCATATGTGTTACCAAACTCTCTTGCAATGCATACACAAAAACTGGAGAGAAAGCTCACTAGCAGTTGTAATATGGTTCTATCAAAATGCGAGGGAAATTTTACATATTCTTCACTTCTGTTCCTTCAGTACAAAACATGAAAAGACTTCTTTATAAATTGAAATTTTTTGTTGGGTTCATGTTAAGAATAACCATTGACTTCATGAGAATGTTGTATCTTTATTTGTGGCAAGGAGCGAGTTTTACAAGAACTTTCATGTCGTCCTCGAATTGCTTCTGGTATCGCTTGGGTGAGTTCATCATTCAGTCCTGGTGATTGTATTTTGCTAGATTTGATTTCTTTGGGGCAAAATTAGCTGAAAAATGTTACCAGTATATGTGTTAAGCTAAACCAATAAAACTAAATGGAGCAACCAACTGTATGATATTGATGGCAGGGAAGGGATGAATCAGAAAATCAATGTTTCAATGTTTGTCTCCCTTTTTCAAGTCAAGTTCTTTTTAGTGTGTGCAAAAAGGAATATTTCTTATGGTTTCCATTGTCTATTGCATATTCCTTATTTTATTACGTAGCTGACGTCAGAAGCGGAGCTCAGAAACGAGCAGCCGTTCCTGCCTTTGAAAAAGGTGCGAATGGATTTTTCGTCGATTTTTCTGTGCACCCCAGGGTCAAAATATACGTCGCTTACATGGCAAATAAAAAAGCCCTTTACAACATACAGAAATATTCCCCAGCACCTTAGCAAGTCAGAAAGTGTTTTATTGCGAATTTAAGCAGTCAGCTTAGTACTGCTGGCAGGGTAGGGGCACTTTTTTCGTACGGATGGTCACCGAAATCCGCACCTTTTTGGAAGGCATGAACGGCTGCTCGTTTCAGAGTGTCTGTCTGTCTGTCGAGATGATAACTTTCGAAAGAGGTCACCGATTCACCTCAAATTTGGTACAAAGGTTCCGGGCATACTGGGGAAGACACCTATTTCTTTTCAGATTTTTAGGTCCACTATTAACGGCAGGGCCAAAGGTTGAAATTTTTTTTACATTACGCATATGGCTTTTAATAGCTCATTCGAAAGCTCTTGAAAAGCTGAGTAGGACTGTTACTTTAAAATTTCAAAATTTTTTAACCGCAGGAGGCCGTTAAATATATTTTTCAATACAGCATATGGCTACTGATACCTCATATGAAAGCTCTTTTGAAGCTGAGTGAAACTGGTCTTTCGAAATTTGAAACAAATATAACGGTCAGCGGCGGCGGGCGGTTAAAACCTTTTTCGATGAAAAAGCTTGTGATACCTCATTTAAAAGGTCTCTTTGCACTGTTTTCATGCATGCATGTTTTTATGACTTTCATCGTATGAAGAATATGTGGGTCCAAGAAGCTGCTCTCTTTGACAGCCTTTGGAACTTAACGGACATTAAAACAGTACTCGCCTGAGGACAATTTTCTCGCCGTTAACTCTTATCAGCTACGTCGTTATTGCTGTTTAACAGCTTTACCAGTCTTGAAATACACACTATTTTGAACTAAAGAACTTCATCAACAAAGGCAGGTCGCACAAGAAAATAGTACGAGTGTGATATGCAAATGAACATGATATGTTTTACAAGATTGATTTACACGACGGCTCAAACGTTTCCCCAGCAGCTTTTCAGAAACGTGAAGCCGATTATAAGAGGAAGCCATTCTAGCTATTGCTTTTTACATCTTTACGAGTAATAGCCACAGTCCGTATGTCTTCGATCGGCTCAAAAATTTTCATGCGAGTAGCACTTGGTGAGAAGGTATTTTGTGCAAAATTTCAGAAGTCACCCCTCCCATTTGCA
>JAHZMX010005958.1:0-24501 GCA_027743895.1 Seira musarum | reverse complement strand
ATTTTTTAACGGTTAACGGCAAAAAACCGTTGAAGATTTTTTCAAAAGGAACATATACCTTGTGATAGCTCATTCGAAAGCCCTTTAAAAACTGAATATGATGGTTACATTGAATTTTATAACTGTAAACGATAATCGGCGATTAAGACAATATGCATGAACACTGTTGTGAAAGCGATATGAAGCATGCATCTTATGACAATTTATGGGACATAATGAACAACAGTATCAAAAAGACATTATAACATGATGAAAAACAGTATTTAACCCTTTACTCAGCTACGTCCTTATTGCTGTTTTAACTGCACTAGTTATACACTTTTTTCTTCTTCAGCCCGTATATCCGCAAGCAGCAGCAGCCAAATGAAATAGCTTAGCACACTACATTAAATGACTATGGCTGCTGGTACTCGTGCCAAGTCGCACAATAGATTTGATGGTGACTTGCACGAGTAAAAGAGCGTATAAAATATAGAAGACCTTTGCTAGCTAGTAACTAAGCATCATGTGCAACTTTTTGGCGTGCCCTTTCGTCAAACATGTGAGGAAACAAAAAAATGAAAAAAAAAGTATGGGACGGTGAAAGCAAATTTTATTCTAGCTCGGTCAACTTTCTTTCCGTCTTTTCAAAATGCTTAGAACGTCTAGTAGGCAAGCTGTGAGCGGGTAGAAGATTAGAATGAAAATGATACAACAAAAACTTTTTCTACTTATTACAGTATTGAGTCTTGATGCAATACCCAAGATTTAATTATTTCCACAGAAGAACTTCTAAGCCTCCAATGTGCCATAAATATTGTACGGGATTTTAGTTGTTGAGGAAAAAAAATTGCAAACTTTCCTGCGAAGCCTCTCAGGGATTTTACTTATTGAATTCCATGAGGGTTTTAGGGAAGTAAAAAGATCCCGGGTGTATTGATACCTGTCAAAAGAAAGTGCAACGTAAGAAGTAAAAGAACTTATGAGTTGGGAAGTTCCCTTTAAACATTCATACGTTAAAGTATTTTTGCAATCATGAAATATTTGAGTAGATCAAAGGGATTTTTATTTAAGATGGGGGAACAGAGGAATTTGTAAATTGCTTGTCAATTAGATACATGCTTATTTCTACAACACATATACTTATGTATATGCGTGTATTGCTGATGGAAATCACTGGGCTCCAATGTGCTTAGAAACTTGTTTAAACAAGTTTGCTTCAGCCTTTAAAACAGAAATAAAATTCACCAATTTATGGCAAATTAAATCGAATATTTAGTCGCTTTCAGATTTATTTTAAAACAAAAAAAAAAATAAACTTTCGATTAATTTGATTGTAGTAAGTTTAATGAAGCGACTGGAGCCATTTGAAAGTATTTTCAACAAAAGACAATCAACCAATAAAATGGTATCATTAAACATTTTTTTATTTCAGTTACTATTGTCACAAAATTGGTGTCATTATTAGACAATATTCGATTCAGAATTGTGAACAAGTGATAAGCGTAGATAAAATTTACTGCGCGCACTTTTTCCTTTTATAGTCTAATTTTAATGTGTATTAAAAGAAATCCAAGATTAGGGTTTTTGTTTTTACTGTCAACGGATGAAGCTGTCCAAATATTTATTTAATGGCTAGGTATATATATACGAATATACATACACATATGTATATGTATTTGGAACCCTTGATGAAGAGAAACCTTTGTAAACGATTCTTGTATTGGAATATCTTTAAAATATTTTCATAGATTTATCCTGAAATGTTGGATTGACACTCTACCTCCTGCTAATTTATGATTACAGTTACAGTTGCATTTATACGAAATGTGTCTTAAGTAGCCATGTCATTAAGCTGGAGATACAAAGGTATATTTCTTACTATAATAACTACGCAGCAGAATGCAATTTTAAGGATCTAGAGACCATTGAAATATTTATAATTGTCCATGACATAGAACTTCCTCTGTGATGTAATGGACTCTGAAATATGTATGGAGGTTTTAATGTTCCGAGGGAAGCTCTTCTGGTTGAACAATGTTTTCAACAAAAAAATTCTTTCCTAATATATATTAAATACCTTTCATATTTTATTGGCTTTTATTTTTATGAGATTTGTCAACGTATTTCCTTTCTTTCAACGAGTAATACAGTAGCTCTTTTTAGGACGAAACCCTCTATCCCTTCCAAGTCCAGAAGTGCTGCGCTGCTAAATTTATACATAAATGATCAATTTGTTTTGAGCAAATTTTTTTCGAGTCGAATAATTGAGCAAAAATTTGCATGTTCGAGTATGTTATGTATAATGATGTAAGTTACGATTCTCCTATCTACCATAATTTTTATTTCGATTCTAAATGTTTTGTTTTTTTAAAGTGACGCCACAATTTATTATTCAATATCAACAAAATCGTAAATGTCTCCTCCCTTTTTATGTTAACAGAATTAATATGCTTTCAAATTCAAGGAAAACAAGACAAATTGCTCGAAAAATTTGTGAACACCAGATAAACTTGAGCAAAATGCCCTCTCCATTTTACTATATGAACACATAATATAACTTATCGTAGTAAAGTAAAATGGGAAACAGTTTCTCCAAAAATATTAAAAATATGAGAGAAATCGAATATGAAATGAAAGACAAAACATGTTAAAAATATTTTCAATGAGTGCACTACATTGCAATCGACATAAATGAAGTGCACAGCGGAAACAGCAATGATTTCTTCTCATGTCATTGTTCTAGTGCCATGGAAACAGAAGAAATATTGTTTCAATACCTTCATCAGTATATGATTAACATGAAATAGAAACTTTACCTGGATGGTATTTAGCGTTCCTGTCTCCATATTCATTTGCTTTCTCGACTATGTATTATAAGGAGAGAAAGCTTACCATTTTTTGTTTGAAGATTTTTAAAAATGATGTCGAAGGCTTCACTCATGCTCATTAATTTGATATTTGATCCATTACCTTATCACAGCACGAGTGTATATGCTTTCGGTCAATAATTGCCCCGAAAGTTTGTAAACATCTTGATACAAGTACGAGACTCGTTCTACGATTATCTTGGAAAAATTCTCTGAGCTCTTTTGTATGCATCTGTTTTTTTTACACACATCTGTATCTCTACATTACAAAGGGTTTTCACACGATGTGCGTGAAAGTTTTCCTTCCGAGAATATTGCTCCGTGTAATGTGCTCTACGAAGTGAATAATGCCTAGCAAGCATGATAAATTCATGTTTTCCTAGAATCATACATCTGCACGTAATGCATGATACCTAGGAATACAATACTTTAAATATGTTTTTTTTTCTGGGTAGCAGATAGTTTCGGCATTGCATTGTCCACCCAAATGAATGTTTTGCACGAGATGTCGCAATTATTTCTAATTGGCGCGTGAAAGGCAACGAGAAGACCGCTATGAGTATGACATAACTTTTTTTGTTTTCCTTGTCATTAAAAAAACAATGACAGGAACGAAAAGGAATAATGCATGCTTACGCCAGTCATTGCTAGTAATTAATTACAAATTCAAAAGATCCATGACAAAGTAATTGAGTTAGTAATTTGCGCATTTATACAGCACACTTGAAAAACAAACAAGAGAAGAACCAATCCCGTTATCCTACTTCAAGGTTGTAAATTAATTAGTAAAAAAAGGAGGGGCTTCTAGTAAATAAGGAATAATGCGATGAATGACAGCTTTCTCATTAAAATTTTAACAATGGGACGTGACTGAGTTGAATTTAATCACTGCATTTTTATTCATATAAGTACATATACATAATATCATTTTCTCCCACTTAAAACATTCTTCAGGGCATGACGTATAAAATCTTAATCAAATGTTTGAAAAATTTAAGGGAATATCACTTTCCTATCCAAAAACCCATGAAGTATTTTATGCGGTAACGTAAATTAATATATTTTTCTCTTAAAAATAGAATTTCTTAAGGGGGAAAACTAGCGAATCCTGAACATATTGCGTTCGACGTATGATGACGATGACTGAGAACATAAAGTACGATTAGAATGCCACCAACCAATGACAATTGATGTGAATTTATACATGCCTTAAAAATTTAGTACTTATGTCGTTTGAATAGATAGCAGAATATATAAAAAACATCAAATGATTTTCCATTATTCTTATTACTACACAATTATAATCTGTTGTATTCCGTATACATTAAAAGTTGTATGCTTCATTGGAATTTTGAAAACTAAATTAGAAGTTTAATTGAAACGAAATAACAATAATATTTTGTTGAACAGCTAGAAATTCAAATGTAATTCTCAATGTCAGTTTGGCAGGCAACTCTGATAACAGGTAACACCACCGAGTATGTATGTAATTTTGGGCGGAGCAGATTGATAGCAACAATAAGCTCCTCTTGCCGAATCCAAAGTAGGATTATATCAAGTAGGTAAGCATGAATAATTTACTTTAAAGCCCTCCCACGCCATGCGTACTTGCTTGAAAACCAAATTTTAATCAGGAACGGACAGGGGTCATTTCCCCCCCACTGACATTATACATTTGGGTCAAGCAGACGACGTGTCATTACTTACCTAGGGGCGTTCATCGTCATGAATGGCATTAAGAAAAGCATACCTAATTTATAAAGAATGTTATTGTATAGGTATTTATCTAGTTATTCGCTAACTTGCAGTCATATCAGAAAACTGGAGGTGGGTGGTAATGGTAGCATAAAATACACATCTATATATTTATATAGTATACATACTCATCAAACCTTTTCTTTCAACTTTTTGCATACAAAATATCTGCTAATCTTGAAAGCCCTCTATCATTTCTCTGACATCCCAGTCAACTCGCTCACTTTTAGGCGCTTAGGTGAATGAAAAGACTACACCCTTTATAAGCTTCCGTAGCATCTCCCTCTCCTTTTTCGTAATGATGTTCCATGAATAATCTTACGATGCTTTGGAAATAAATTTCCCTAATATTATCGACTTGTATTCATGAACTCTTCGTGTTTTGCGTTCATAATACGAAAAATAAATGCATTATCTGACTTTTCCTTACTTTTCGAAAAAAATCGAGTAGGCTAGAGCAGACTTATATCTTTTATTACATTCTAGTGGCTTCTTCTTCAAGGGCATATAGTCCATTGAGGAGAATTGCATGATAAAAGGTGAATGACGATATACAGATTAGTTTTGCATGTTCTCTGCATATTCGCTTTAAAAATGAGATGGGCTTTTCCTCTTCTCCTTTCATTTCTTTTTTATAAGGTTTACTATCCGTAGTAACATGAAGATGAGCAGGGTAATTCCAATTTGAAGTTTCCGTTGAGATGTCTCGGACTACTTAAGTCAAGTACTCTCTCCATCTTCTTTTATATTATTCCACATAGAACTTTTTCTTCATGCAAAATTCCCTTCCTCGATCGGTCGCTGAGGATGTACACCCATCCTAGTGAATACAATAATATGATTATGATGATGTTTAGATGGTAGGCTCTCATAGACCTGCAAGTTTTTGCACTCTTAATGCAAAGTATTGTTACAACCGTTTCGTTATACAAAGATTGTCTACAAGTATGCATGCATTTCGTATTTTTTTTTCTCGACATAGGAGCTCTTCCATCGTTGTCGAGCCTCTCTATCATAATGTATCCATGTCATCCTAATGCTCCTTTCCGATGAATGAAGTGTCCTTTGGGAGGCATTTCTAGTCGTCAGAATGTTTTTCCATGCCATTTACATTCTCCTCTTTACTTATATCAACAAAATTTTGGAATAAAAATTAGTCTCTATGAAACCGCGATTCCAATACAAGACTTGTCCTACACAGAGATAACTACTAAAAATGCCTTTGTTTTCGATTGCAAAAGCCATATCTAAAGAAGTTATTGTACTAAGTTACTCCATTCAGTGGCCTGCTTTGATTGCTAATTTTCTTATATAATTTGATGCTGCTTTTAGTTTTCCTAATTCAGTACATGTTTGACCTTTAATAAAGATGGCAAGTGTAAAACCGGCATGTGATATTTGAAAAGAACTCAGGAAATATGACCGAATGTTTTTTTAGTTCCTTTCATTCGTTGTTAGGCATTGCGAAATTAAAAATTGACATTCTAATCCTTTAAGTAATTCAAGATAGAATGACATCGAATTTGTGTTCTTCGCTTGCTTGTCCTGAGCACCGTGTACGTGTTTTTTGCCAGTGACAAACCATTGATTGAAACATGAGTAAAGAGACACAAAAAAGAAGTAGATGCACACCTGCTTCGGCGATGTCAGCCAATATGTAATTCTCTTGTATTCTGATGATAGTAATAATCCCTTTTCCCCATCCAATTTCCTCCAATCCAATCTTTTTTTAAAATAAAAATCACCAAACGGGACAGAAAATATTGAAGATTGTGCTCAGGCGGAAAAGGATAGCAATAGATATTGAACGCACACAGCAGGTTACAAAGCCTGGAAATGGAATAAATGAGCAGGAAATATTCTCATGAACAAGTGTCTACACGCTTATTTCCTGAGTGAAATAAACGAGTGCACGAGAGCTGTGGACGTTTCCCATTTTTTCTCCTATTCTTGAGAAAAAATAAGCATGACATTGATTTTTGTTGTATGAAGGTATGCTTGCAAATTTTATCTTTCCCTGTAGCACTCATTCAGGAAAGAGGGAAGACTAAAGATGTAGGCGTGTTTCATCATTTCCTATTTCATTCTGCACGGTCGGAGAACAATAAAGCAATGAATATGATGTAACCTAAAAAAGATTCTTCAAGAATTGGAGTAGCACTTCTCGTCCTTATCGAGTTGCCAGCACCCCATATACGGTTGGCCTATTTTTGGATTAAAATGCCAAAAGTCAAGTTAACAATAAAGAGAAATGGTGGCAAAGTCAGAGTATTCGAAATCAAACTCTTAGAATAACATGTTTTCCAAGAGGAAACACACTGTAAGAGAAGGAGCGACTCAAACAAGCTTAACATGGTTTTTGATTTCGTTTTCTCTTCCGCTTCTTCATCTACTTTCCTTTCAGTTAACTTCGGTCACTCATTCATATATATCTATACTTATCACTTTGCTTTGCTTTTCGAGTCATTTTCCGGAACCAAAGCCGAATGAATAACGAAAGAGGATCACGTGTGACTCTTTACACTTGTCTTAGGTAATTCACAATCAAATAAAATTAAGCTAAAGTTGCAATCAAGTTTCTTTGCAATTCACGCCCTTTTTGAAAAATATGCCTATATAGCTGAGACGAACTTCTACTTGCAATTTGCACTGAGAAAGTAGAAGCCATTCAGAAACTCTGTCTCAATTTCGTTTTGTGTGCTGTATGCAATATAATATTTTGCTACATTATTTTATAACTCATGGATTAAAAAAATGTGTATAGAATGAAGCATATTATTATTTGGGAGTGCAAGAGATTTCATCTTTCAATCAAATTTTTCCACTGACTCGAGACTCGAGTCGTCGCACGTCATTCATTTAGTCCAGGCGGACACAGAAGTATTAAGAAATTACCTAAAGACAAGAAAAAGGAGATTAAACTCACTTCTCATCCAGATGTTCTTGTTCAACTCCACTATCTTGCCGTTCCCCCTCTTTACTTACATTAATGAAATCTCTAGAGATCTCTGGAGAGTTATGTTGTTTCGCAGTTTCTCCAATTTCCTCTTTTGCCAATATCCTCGCTCTGGTTGAACTCGTTGAAACGCATAATTGATTTGGAATTAAGTACTTGGAACGATAACTTTTCTATTTATTACTATCCAGCATGTCATCTACAGGCTCCCATGAGAATGGAGGAACTCGTTAAAAGAAATTGCTTTTTTTAATATCTCAAATTACGTTCCTTAGTTCATTTTTTAATAATAACTTTGCCTGAACAAATGACAGGTTAGCAATTGCAAATAAAATACCATATTGGAGAAACTCGGTCTTTTTAATAAACAAAACTACTCATACTATGAATTTGGGCATGATGAACTCATGAAACATATTTGAAAAAGGCAAGTGACATTTTGATTAACTTTGCATGTAACCGACTTTCACTGCAAATAAGTTTGTGTTTTCCGACAATTGCAATCAGTGTAAAGTATGATGACAAGGTGCAATCAATAACTCAATTTTGTAGCCATGCCATTTGCAAAATCCAAATTATGTTGTTGAAAAGTCAAAAAAGTTATTTCTTGACATGACACGCACTCCAGTCCAACCCTTAATGGTTATTGGTAAGTATATTGGGACTCAATAGCATTGACAGTATGCAATAAAAAGGAAAGGATTCCTCTTAGTGCGACAGTTTTATGCATAATTGCTGATAGTTTGTGGTTAAATACATGTTTTCTCCCTAAAATTTCCTTTTGCTTTGGCACCAAACACTGCGCGTTGTTGTTATTGCGAATCATCATTGAGTCTCTTCTCTAATCCTAAATAAGCCGAGGTTTTAATGATACTGTTCTTTGAAGTCATTATTATTATTAGAATCAATAATGAAATTAGAAGAAAGACTTCTCGCTCCACGAAGAAAGTATCTCCTTCCATTAGTTCTACAAGCACATTTAATAATATTGCTTTTAATCCACTTTCGTAAATGGGCTTTTGTTAATGGATTTGAGTTGAGCAACCTTGCCTCCAGCACACAAAACAAGGGAAATAAAAGTTGTACGGATGCATTGAAAGGATATCAGTGTTAGTGGAATCCAATTTGCGCAAAGCTTAAATTGCTAATTTATCATTTTTAACGTGAAGGAAGGCTTTTCCTCATGAAAACTCGAATCGGAAACACAGATTTCATGCATTAAATCCCTCCAGAGAGATTTGCAAAGTAGGAAACGTAGTGATGCTCTCAGTTTCTCGGAAATGGAAGCATTCGTCCTACGAACTAGTGGAGCACGTTATATTCGTACTCTAACTATGTAGAAGCTGGAATAGCGTAAACACACTTCGCATTTTATTTCTTCGTTTGTTGCTGTGGTGCACCTTAAACACGATAGCTAGGAAAACCCTCTGGTTTTTTTTTGTTCACGTGGATGAAATCTTCCTTTTCGACTGCAAAAACATTGAAACAAAAAAAAATCATATGCCGCTACATATTCTGAAACACGAAATTATCTGTTCGAATCGCTTTTCCCTGTAAACCATATAATTTCCAACTTTTACTCTTGTTTTCAGTTCTTCCCAACACTTGATAAATAATTATAAGTTTTTCACGTATAATTCTATGTTATAAAAGTAATCTTTTCCACCATATAACCTCAACACGGACCAATAGTTCTTGCATTGCTTTGCTACCTGAACTATGCATGCATACTTGTATAATAAAATGTATGTAGGTGTAGAAGTAGGTTCTGCATTTGTGCATTATGGCATAGAGGGGAAAAGAGCACACAAAGCCAGAAGCTATCACATCGAGAAGCAAAATTCTGTGGTTTCCTCTCATGGGTATTTTAACGTTGAAGAAAAAACTTCCGAGAACCGATTCGAGTCCTTCCTCCATGTTTTGTGTATCCTCAACAGTTGATCGAATTCCTATCTTTTTGCTTGCAAAAGTGAGGCAGATAAAGAGAATGCTGCTTATTCTTACGTTAGTCTTGTCCCACTTCCATTTTACTGTCTTCTACTTATTTTTTAACCAACAAAGTTCCACTACTTATGTGAATGAGTCTCCCTACACCCAGTAAAACAATAATAGTGAAAGTGAGCAAAAAGTTTTGGAATTTGCGAGGAACACAAAAGAGAAAGTAAAAGAGAAGTGCTATAAACCAAGTTTGTGAAAAGGAGGATAGTTGAGAACGTGAAAATAAGAGAAAAATCCAACCGGTTTCGATACCACAATACCCAGAGAGGAAGAGGGCCTTCAGGTACCTAAAACAAAAAAAGTAAAATGATATGAACTCCACAGACACAAGGGAAACAAGTACCATAATCCTCGTGCTCATCAAGAAGAGACATGAAAAATCAGCGATCTGACTAAACATGATATCACCTCTCATGTTCTACGTTGCTTGAATACATTTAACTTGAGC
This sequence comes from Seira musarum, assembly GCA_027743895.1. Classification (NCBI taxonomy): domain Eukaryota; kingdom Metazoa; phylum Arthropoda; class Collembola; order Entomobryomorpha; family Entomobryidae; genus Seira; species Seira musarum. Next base: position 14,495 of record JAHZMX010005958.1, on the reverse strand, counting down.
CGGTCAGAATTGGGAAAAGAGAGAGAGAGAGAGAGAGAGAGAGAGAGAGAGAGTTCCAAAGAATCCTCTGCATTGGAAACGGCTTTGTTCCACAAAGCTATCCCAAAGAGCAAAAGAATTTGCACTAAAATAATATGAATCATGAATCACTCGCAGCTTTTTGTTCTTCAAATATTCCATTCCTTCTGCATTCTGATGCAGCAGAGCGCCGGAAGAAAAAAATTATTTATGAACAAGTACCATTAGTAGCCATACACTTGAGTTTGTAAATGAGAAAGAAAAACCCGTTCAGATTTACTCCACTTGAAAGCGCACAAATGTAGAAGCAAGCAGTGTAGAGGGTATTAGGAAGATTCGAATTCATTTTACTACATATCTTGCTTCCCTGTTTTTTTCTTCTCGTCTGATTTTGTCAGCAATAACGGTCATGGTAAACTTTTGGTCGTGCTCCAAGCGATAAATACGTACATAAGTGCACACGTGTAAGAGGGAAAACAGGATGTGTCTTAGTTTGTTAAAATTGATGAAAGCTTAAGCAACGGTATATTGTGCAGACAGGCAACAGCAGCAGCAGCAGTAGACCGAGTATAGAAAAAAGCAAAGCCGACTTTCTTGTCTCTAGTCAATATAAAGCCTTTTCTATTTCATATCATCCTCTAGTCTGGCTGGAGACTATACATGATTACTTCTGACATTAAAACTTAATTCTACTTACTCACACACAAGCCTTTTAAGTAAAGTTGGAGGGAGAATTGAGCTTTCTCATTCGATGGATGGTGTTTATTCCATGGATTTTTGGTCGTTGTCGGAAGCATCATTATCATCATCACTCTTTTCCCTGTGAGGACGTCAGCAAAGATGCTTTATGGAATTCTCTTGATCTCACAAACAATGCAGGTCATGTAAGTGAGAAAGGATGGATATTCTGGCCTGGCTCAAACCGTGTGGGATCAGCTCCCACTCACTTTCACGCAGCAATTTTTTTTAGTCGGATATGAAAGTGCCGACATGAGAATCATACAGATTTCTTCCGAGAATTAAGGAGGCAATAGGGACTCTATCAAATCAAGCTAATTTCTCTTACATTCATAAAAAATAGTGCATAACAAGCAATCCATGGGGTAGCACATGATATGGGAGAAAACATCAAAAACTCTCATTTTTTTCATGACTCGTCAAAAAAGAAGAGAAAACTTTTTTTCGTAATCGTCAGCAAGAAAGTTTTTGATGAATACTGCATACTCCACAAACAAAAATGGAGCCATTGGTCGCTTTTTCATGCGACTTTATCTCTGTGTTGATGGCGCCAGTAAAAGAGGACCAATAAGGCTTCGTTGGATATTCAGCTAAACAAAAAAAAGTTGAGAAGGCTAGGACCATTGGGATAAATTTTATACTTACAACGCAAGAACGCGGAAACTACCATAATAATATATATTTGTCCCACTTTTGTTGCCATCATGGTTCTAGTCTTGTCATGGTTCTAGTCTTGTCATTGCCATACCCTGTAAAAATAACTCTATTTTGCCTCAGGGCTCCCAGATTTCGACTGTACTGGGTATGAAACAGGAAAAAGTGGAGACAATTTTTCTCTCTTTGGGAGCACATGAAAAAAGGAAGGTGTAGAATTTTGTGTTCTCCCACAAGGGAAAAACTGTTTTTCTCTGTTGACTTCATTCCCGAAAATCTTATTACCTTTTGATTCTCAAGAAAAACGCGTGTATGCTGAAATAACATTTTTGAAGTGGTATAGTCGCTGACATGTGCAATCCAATATGTATGTGTATGTGTCTAAGTGTAAATCAACGCAAAAACATGCGTTCTGCCTATCCTATAAAGTATTTGCAATCTTTACGTAATACGAATATCGAATATTTCTTTCTTTTCACTTGAAAATTGAGATTTGATCTGATCATCTTTTAGGAGATCGAAAGATCGAACTTGTCAAAAAAATAAAAATAAAATCTTGTGTGCTCAGACTTACATTTGGTATATCAATGTAATGAACTATTATTTGTTGGATTGTAGTTGTAGATTAAACAGGAATATGCAGAACTTGAGAAATGTACGCTTTTTTATTCCTCATTTTTTTACTTTTATAAAATTTTGTTTTCTCTAAGTCTTCTTTATACGTTCTTTGAAACCATTTACTTCAGCACTGCTTGTGGAAGATCGAAATGATTTAAGCGTGAATAACATTGCTTATAGTTACAACAATTGAAATTTTTTACCCCTTTTGCCGTTTTGATTGCCTTTTTCATCATCTGCAACTAATATTTAAGTAGTTTAAATCCATGGTAAAGTCAACATATAAGAATGGGTAGAGAACAAAAATCGATGGGAAACTATTCAAACAGTTCCCAATCTACTTACACTTCTCTTTACTCCTTGTGTTGAGGGGTAACTGAAATCGAAGGTCAAATTCATTGGTCCTTCTCTGAACGTTGACGTTTCTATCATTAAATAAATTTACCAAATTTTGCTTGTTAAATGGAATGATAATGATAAAGCGCCATGCCTACCAAAAAACCTTCTAAGAATTAGCATCTACAGTTCATTCTCGATATAATGGCCGTCTCAACAACGGCCCAGAATTGTGCTGATGTCTTTTAATTTTTAGTAGAGGGCTCAACGTATTTTAGAATAATGACAGGCAGTTTGTTGATTGCTCATTCATTAGCCGTATAAAGCAGGCCATTATTATGGTGGAGCTGCTTAGGTCTAAATTTACTTTATCTCCATTACCCTACAATAATGGAATCTGGAAGCATTCTCTGCAAAGAGCCGAAAATGAGTTGCATAAAAAAGTAAACTTCGAAAAAAAACTTTTACTTACGTGATACTAACTTATTGTGGGAGTAGCAGTTGGAAACCCCACACAGAATGCTGTCAAATCCAGAAGACTTTTATGCTAATGCGTTGTACAGCCTACCACGTTGAATTTGGTGCGGCAACTCTATTCTTAAACTTTTTTCTGGTGAAAGAGCCTCCTTCAGTGGAAAAAGAAATAAAGTTCCCTTTTTGCTTCAGCATCTTTTGAGTAGCGTATTTTTTTGCAGTACCTCATTTTAAGGAGAAAGCCACAAGACTCTCGTCTCCAGTCTTCACTTTTCTTAGCATTTTATGATACTGACTCTCTCAATTCTTATTTGCTTCACACACTCTCGCTGTATATTAAACATTAAGTCTATTTTTTATGTAACGTATGCAGCCTTTTTAATATCAAGAATGAACAGTTCCCATTGAGAAATAAAAAATGATAACGATGGAACTATGGCCCATAAAAAGGATAGTTGTGTATGGAAGGAAAGAGGACGCAGAGCGGAAAAATGCGCGCCTTTTCAATTCTTTTTTCCGTTTCTCCATGCATTTTGTACGTTAGCCAACATAATTAACTGAGCTGGCTGAGCGTAAATACTCCACAGTCTTGATGTTCTACATGTCCCGTTGGAATAGTAATGAGGGGAAACCTTCATTCGTTTCTTTCCACCATCCCATTACCTTCAGTCACTTTACTACTAACTCAGGATGAAAAAAGCTCATTTTGTGGAATTGTCAAATAAGCCGTTTCCATCAAGATTTGAGGGAAAAAAGGAATGAATTTTGGTCAAGAAAGATGAAACGGAAAGAAACATAGAGTTCGCCGCTCCTCATTTCTACGACAAATGCGAGTTTGCTACGCGATAACGAGATTTGCTGCGGGAAAAAATTGCAAGGATGAAAAAAATGTTGTATCTGGGCTCATCAATTTAATCTTTCCAAGTGTCTTGTATACTTTCATTCAAAAAATTTAGTTTGAGTAAATAATGTTAGACAAAGCAAAATTCTTCATGGAATATCTCACTTGGCTGATGGCTGGGAATAGTCTCATAAATTATCTTGTTCGATAAATTGCAGCAATTTTCAAGACAAAAAATTATGCTTTCACTTAAGTCGCACCACATTATTTCATCCTCTAATGGCTTTTACTATTAATATCGTTTTTGTACTTTGTTTTGTGATGTTGGATTTATCTCATCGCATTATAGGGTTATGTAGTTTGATTCTCTACAATGTTTAAAATGTTTGTAAAGTTCCATCTCCTAAAAGTTTCTCCAATAGACTCAATCAGTGATCCAAATCCTTTTATTACTATTTTCCATATTACTCATAAATGAATTCCATTCCACCCATCGATGACATGGAATTAATAATTATGATAAAATCAAACTGATCAAGAAATGATATCAGATTAGGTCCAATATTTAATTTTTGTAGTTTCTTAGCCACTTTGTTTAAGGTGAAACCTTTCCGTCATTTCAGTATTTCCACTACTTCATTTCTTACGATTAGTGATATAAGCAGCAGGGAGGGTTCGAGAACTGTTGAAAAAAAAAATCATTTTGAATAGGCAAAGTTTAGAATCACTATCATCATCATATGAGGTCCTCCCAACAAAAATCTAGATTTTTTTCTGGAATTGGTGGAATATGTAGTAATATTTAAGTACTTTTTGCTACGAATCTTTTGTGGAGCAATTCTGATGTCTTTTAAAACGAACGCGAAAATCGATCGGAAGTTAGTAGTGTGTTTAAGGGAAGAACGTGGTATGTAACTTATGAGACATATTTACTTATACTAACATTTTTTACTGGTTTTTTATTTTGGCATGCGGCCAATATTCTAGATACACTATAGACTTATTTCCTTTCCCCGACGCATTATCGTTACACAGCTTCTCACTTAAATGGTCATGTTTTATTTCAGCTCGTCATGGCCTTGTGATGTCATTTGTTTTTACCTAATGGCAGAAAGCATAAGCCAAAGTGTCAATTTTCGTTTCTTTCATGCAAGCTATAATTCCAACATATGAGAGTGGAAAGTAGAGCTGTGAGTAGTGGTTGAAAATTGATAAACCTATGTCACTCTAATGCGTCAGTGTATTGTACCCACTGGGAATCACATTAAACCCTGATAATCTCTTCAATGCCATCCGCCATTTCAACTTCTGACAAAATTTCCTCCTAATTAGTGATATATCTATAGCAATTCAGTGCCGGCCCCTCACATACGAAGGGAATGAATTTTCACATTAATTAGTTTTAACATTATCCTTCGTAATTAATTAATTTACTTTGCATTCATTCCTGTTTTGAATTCCATTTCGGTTCCTTATTCCTATTCCGGTGGAAAAGGCACCGACGTCTCGAGACCACAATATTTTCTTGTGAAAGATAAACAATAGTTTTTGGTAAATACATAAGTCGGAAAGGGAATTCACAGCGAGGAGCTGCTAGCTATAAAACTGCCTTATTTATCTATTTCTCTATTTACATTTTCCACGAATCTTCACACTATTTTGCCTTTATATTAAAAATGTTCGTGGCAGTTGATCTAAGTTTCTACTAATCTGTAGATTTCATCTCCTTGTAATGTAACGTGGTAGCTGTTATCCGCCAACAAACTCCATTTTTTTCGAGTGAAACCTGAGTAGAGAAAAAGTTTCTGATAAAGTTCAACTTTTTCTTTCTTGTACGTGTGTCGTCGTTGGTATGACGATAATAATGTGGCGAAAAATGGCTTGGTAATAATGGCATATTCCTTATCAGTTAATGTATGAAAGTTGGTTAGGTGGCCATGGTATGGTCTTCACCCAAAGTGGTTGGATATGGTCATGCATGTCGCTAAATATATACTTTATTTCCATTCTTGGAAAGGAAAAGCTTCTATAATAATAAAAAAAGAGTAGTCTTGTGAGAGCGATGGTGACTTATTGTGTAGCGTCAGAGGAACGTGCGGTTTCCCCTATCGTTCCATTCTCTGCATAGACATCCTGAATAAAGCAATTTTCGAGACGTGTTTCAATTTCCATGTAGGCACTCAGGTGTATATGACTCTGCAGGAAATGAAAATGGAAAGGAAGAGACAAGGAAGTGAAGAAAAACGTCAAGAATCGTATTCAATAATGCATACTGCCGCCATCCAGAAGCAAATAATATAATGTCGCAACATGAATTTCTTGCAGGCCGAATAAAAGAAGTTCAGAATCAGTCAATGAGTTATTGGCTAGTTATTATGAGCTTCTTTTCAAATGTATGATCAATTTATCGGAAAAAGTTTGTAGTCAAAGGAAAAGAACGATTAATTATTTACGGACGATGAAAATATCTATGCTAGCTTCCGATAACTTTTTACCTAACCTGAAATGACGTTGGTTGGTTCAACATTTTTAATTCACGTTTCGCGTAAGTGTTTGACATTTTAATGATCCCCGGAACTGATTATTTATGTTTAAAGTGCTGTTATCCGTTTTCCACTAAAAAAACTGACTCTTTTAAAATCATTCAGTTTTTTAGACCAGACGTCATGTGATGCATTCATAAGGATGTATAAATATTGACATAAAACACGAATATTTCATTGGTTAAGTTTACTTGGAAAGTACACCTTTTACTCTGGCAAGCACGTAAATGATTTCCAAGGTAAAGGGGCTTCCGTTATCATAAAAGGCAAATTAAATTTAACAATTACTCTTACTAGATAAATACACTGTTACTACGAGTGACGCCCTTGCGTCCGGGTCTACGTTGCATTAGTTGCCAAATTGTGTTGCGCTTTCAGGTATTGAAAGAGAAGAGGAAACATTATGGATGATAATTGGATTAGAAAGTTCCGCTACTCTGCAGCTCTTCTTCTATTCTCCAAGTTGATTCAAGCTATTAATTATTATTGCTCATGTACACACCGGTGGAAAGCATTGTTCCAACTCATATGAGAAGGAAGCCATACGCTAATTGATTCTGAAAAATTACATAAGCCCATCATTAATTATTTCTTCAAGTAAAAAGTTTTGTAATCTTTCGATGAAATTCACAGGTTTTATTTACTATATGATATGATAACTTCTTTAAGGGGTTCTCCTCATCCAAATGAATGGATTTTACCTTTAACGTTAGACAATAAGTAGTATTACTATATTCTCATGTTTCTTAATGTTCAACAACAGTTTACAATTTGAATACTTGTCGTTACTTAAAAACCAAAAGTTTAGAGTTGGCCGTGGTATTATGATAAGTATGAAACAAAAATAGGGAACGTATGTTTATGAAGAACAAAAGATAATCATCACATCACATCAAAAGAAAAAGGAAATCAGTTAGATTGGAACCGAGATGATGTCTCTCCATCAAGCTCAATCACTGTAATGCATTACATTGGTTGGCTAACAAAACTCTGAAATTGAATGGCGTCCAATCTATTTCTTTCAATCTTTGCACGAAAGGAAAAACAGAGGAAACGCAATAGGTTACGTCGTGTTATAATACTTAACCAGTTGATCTGGCTTGGCAAAGGCACTATTATTTCTATGCGTGCTCCACATACATAATGCATCTCCCTTTGACGAACATGTCGTTGCGACAACATCTCTAACGAGGTTTTGTTCTCTTTCTTTGCCTCCCATTCGCAAATAACAACCAATCTTTGTCAACACGACCAAAGGAAACTATCACAAAAAAGGAATGGAAAAAGAGAAGAAAGAAATTTGTACTTTTTGAATCACCATAGCAGAACGAAATAATCATGGAAATTGTCCCTTTTCGTCAACAAATAAAAGCGCAATGGAATGCGCAGAAGGCGTCTCAAGAACATTTTCAAAAGGGCTCGCCGTTCGTCCAGCCCACGCCCGCAACCATCCACTGGGTTTCATCCAGACTTAAATTTAATTTCCAAACCACCACACATAAATAATAGAAAGTTTCTATTGAGGAGTAGAAACCATCTAAAAACTTGACTTTCTATTCCCTTTTAATGACAAATAGGAACGGTAATGGTATTCTTGGTGGCGGTTGTAGCAAGCAGCGCAAGCGGTGAGTGGTGACGGTGGTCGTGATTGCGATGCGGATGTGAAAAAGGCGAAACGAAAATTTCATTTTATTATTTTGTTCATGTTTTGTATGTGCAGCGAAAGTTTATCATCAATATTAAACGAAAAACTTACTTTCGCAGTCTCACACTGATTGGAAAAACATGAATTGTCTTTGTTCGAACCTTTATTATTTTTGGAAAATGCCCTTGACTTTACCGTTTCATTTGTATTCAACAACTAAATCAAAGAGAGTAGCCCACAGGAGAATCTGCACAAGCAAGCTTTGTTGCTTTTTATATGCTAGACATCCAACTTGCACTACATTACTACACTTGGAAATAAATAAAGTTTAGAGAAAGGAGGCAATTGGGTAAAAAAAAGAGAATGTCAATGTATTCGTGTGAATCCTTTGTAATAATTGCTACATGTCTGTCTTTCACAAAGAACAAAGTCTTTTTTTTTGTATTGTCAGGTATTTGATGCGGATTTTCAAAGGAAACTTAGAAATTGCTCAATATATTTGACGTTTTCTGCGTAATCCAAGTACATGCACTAATATAGATAGTAACCTCGAGACAGTATTTAGCACAAGTTAAAATTTACTAGTAGTTGTGGTTGTGGCGAGGAAAAGACCAGCAGCAGCAGTGTTCCTGGTTTGTGAGAGTGGGAAAAGTAGCTGTAAAAGGAGGTTCGGAAAATGCTGTGGAAGAGTTTGAATGAAGAGCAATGATTCCTCGTTTTGTCCCGCCTTTCCCCAGACCAGCGACTCTCACAAATTGTTCCGCGTTTTCGGGAGGAAATATAGGCCAGGGTCGCTGAAAATACCTAACCGGATGGATGAAAGTCATTTTGTCTTTGTGTACAACGCTCTATTAAAAAGATGATGTGACAAAGATACATTAGAATTAGAATGGTGCAGGATTTTTAAAATAATATAAAACAAAGCATCCTTTATTTCATTGTTTCATCCATAAATGCCAAAAGAAGGATCATTCTTTTTTGCAAACCCTCTTTCATCACATAATACAATATTTAAAGTGGAGCGCCTTGTTTGAAAAATATTAGTGGGATGCAAATAATAAAGTTCACGTTACATATAATGAATCTATGTAAAGTTAAATGTTTGATGATAAGTCAGACAAAAGTATGATTGTACTGTGTGAATATAAAAGTTATGAGTTAGACTGAAGGTCAATACGCATTGTTATCATCAGCATAAGCGCTGTCATGAAGTTGATGAGGGAACATTCATTCCTTTTTAATCTATTCATTCTCTCCACTATTATTCTTTCGCTCATTCCTATTTATAAAGATATATCCCGCTTTCATATAACATGCCTATTTACTTATGGGCTTGCACATACATAAATAGAAACTTCAAATAGGAAACTATTTCTCGCTTGGATGTAAGAAATTGTAACGTGGTTATGAATGGAAGGAAAGACTACTTTTCGACTTTCATTTAACTCGTCTAGGCATTAAACACAAGTACGTAAAAGTACAAGAGTGAATCTGTGTAATGATATCAAGGGAATCGTCAGGATGATGAAGATGAGCATGTCATTACATTTCATGTCTCAACGACCACGCCAGAAATTATGTGCTGCACTGGTTGTGAGAGAAAAAGTCGTTTTCTATTTCAGAATTGATTTTTTAGCAAAATGATGAAAGCTGATTTTAGCGAAAGACATGAAGCATGGAAATTGCTCAAAGTTAGATGCTTTCCCTTTGATTAATTATCAAATTAGCAAAAGTTTTACTAATTTTCCTGGGCTGTTCACATCACCGGAAAAGAGCCTATAAATATAAAGAAAAATTATTGGAGGATTTAGTACTCAGCTTAGAACTGGTCTCTCACCGCCTGCAAAAATTTGCGAAGCTAGTCCCTGATGAGCAACTATTTAGAACCTTGATTGAACCTTGCAGATGTGTGCACCCTATAATTGTAAACTAAATCCATGCAATGTAAATATAGTAGAAAAATTAAATGAAATTCGATTAAATTTATATAGACCTACCTATACCTTTGAGTAAATGTATTACCTGAATCTCAAAAATTGTTTATTCTGCTGAATCGTGCGCTTGATGGGATTCGCACGCGTGGTTTACTTCTTGACGTGCCGTAAATACTTGATTCATCTTTTAGAATTACTAAAATGCATGCCTCTTCTGAGGCAAGCATTCATTGTCAATGCAACCATTCTGGTTGCTCATATCCTGTGTGGAATATACAGGTCAAAATTGCGACATTACTATTTAATGCATTCAAACGTTTAAAAAAGTTGGCATTACTTCCGCTTCTGTTTTCCTCTTTCTGCATTACACTCTAGAATCTAGTATGACAACGTGCAGAGGGCTTTCAATAGTCTAGTATGAGGATGTTGTCAATCTTTCAACTCGATGAATTATTCATCTCTGCTCAAATCACATTTTATGCACTCAAGTTGAAGCTGAAGAGTGTCTTTGCTGCCTCAGCCGATTCAACTTTATGTCATCAGCACTTTCCTGAGAAAAAAGAGTTTTTGCATCAAGAAGAGGTAGTGGAAAAGACGTTAGATCTAAAAGTTAAAAGTGTAAAAGTTAGCACCTATTAACAGTCGTCTCAAACATGAGGCATGGGCATATTGATTAAAATGACGCTCGTAATTGCTCGTGAGAATTGAAAGTGACAAGTTCCGAGAGAACAAATGTGACATCCTTCAAAAATAAATTTTGGTTAATGACCGATTTCTTTCGAGAAAAGCACTTTAACTCTAGCAATAAACTAATCTTGGGCATGATACTCCATTGATTTTCATTCAGGCCCCTCCAACACGAACGTAAAAATGGAGGACTGAGACCTAAATGCACACAAAGTAAGGGCCATTAAACTTACCGTTATTACCCTGGAGCTATTATGGAAGGGAACTGTTGAAGGAAAAGGCAATCTCATGATTTTGATTCACGGGAATAATAGAACCTTAACGCTGTCTCAGATGTAAAATGAAAGTGAGTGAAAACGACTCATTTATTTTCTCGTCGGCTTCAATCCCAAAACGGGGAAATGAAGAAGAAATTGTGTTTACGCTACCTTTTTTCCCCGCTTGAATTTCATTTTAAGAACCGTACACAAGCAAGCTAGCAAGCACCGTCTTATTTGTATTCACTCAGAGCAGAATATGGGGAACAAGACTTCAATACTCCTTTTTGCAATTATTCCGAGACGGCTTTTCATTTACTAAAGTGGCTCAAGCGTACGCACCTGTGTCCTCCAAACCATTCCTTTCTTAAACATAATTCTAAAAAGAAATTTTGTCCCGTTTGCATTCATGAATACACGGCGCTAATGTTTATATTTAAATCAAGTGAAAAAAAAAGATTTCCGATTCGAGTTGTAAACAGTTTTTGCGCTTTTATCTATGGTTATTTCGTCCGATCCAGAATAAATTTTAAAATTACAAATAAATGGAAGCAGGCTTTCTCAAAATGATTTTCACTTCGTTCGTAATTTTTGTAAGAAAATTTTTGCTGGTCTGATGCTACTCTAATCTTATTGCCCTGCGATTACTCGATTCATTTTAAATTTAGTACAATCTGTATAGATGCAAGAATGAGTGTTTATTACAGGTTTATGAATCCTTATGAAACGAAAAGCCTTTCAAGAGAAGAGTAAGAAAATGATTATTGAAGGCGAAGCAAGCTTTTAAGGAATAAAAAAACGCAACTGCCACTGATAAATTATTGAACTTCCATTTTCCGTGGCGTGTACTGACAATCAATTTCTTTCGGGTGGACAAAAAGTCTATCTGTGGTCTTTCTTGAACTTTGAAGAATGCACCGCAGGAGACTCGCAGCATTTGTATGAAGCAGACAGCTCAGAAAATAACCAAGTGAAAGCAAATCCATCAACATTGCAATCTAAGCAATGAATCAGTGAAGGGATAAAAAAAATATAAATGATTTATGGATGTTCATTGCATGAGAGAAAAAGGATACATGAAACGAAAGGAATGCTTTCATGCATTATCAAATCCTTCCGGACATAGTTTCTAGTTTTGCGCATACTGCTTGGATGAATCTCGTTGGTACGATATGTAAATAGATCCCAGACAATTTGAAAACTTTTTCTCCAATTTTTTTTTGCCTTTCACTAATGCCGTTTGATTAATACATCGTTCACGAAAGGCTGCTTGTGAACGAAAAAATCAAACAGAAAAGTTTTACAGGCTTAACTAACCTAGCTACACCTACAGCAATGGAAGAACACGGTTTACTTACTTCTCAAGTTACTCCAATAAAAATGTTAATATCTCGAAAGTTCCGAAAATTTTTGTATAGGCATTTTCATTCATGTAGAAAGTTGTGTAAAGCATATTTAACATGGATTACTTATGAAAACTCTGAATTACTGTCGGATCGCGTATTAATTATGCATTATTGAAAATATTTGAAACTCGGTGTGAAACCAACCTATTTTCACCCAGTACAAGTTTTACTCGTCCAGCATAGCATCCCATTCACTTTGGAGGCGACAAGACAAACCTTTCTAGACGATAATTTTTCACGTGACATCTTCCTCGAAACAGACAATATGACATTATAATTCCATTTGCTTTTGAAAAGAAAACGCGAAATATTTTACATTTTATGCATGGCGTGGGTTCGTAGATGCAGTGAGCATATAAAATCATGGAATACTGTAACTTGTGCATTCGAATGGGATTTTCTTTAGATAGGAGGTAACTACATAAAAAGAAAGAATGGGCCGACGTGTCCTACATATTTCTGAAATTGCTCATTTACATATTAGGCTGGACCTTCCTATTCTAATGTGTAAATTTTTCTAAGGTTTGGAAGCCTTACAAAAACTTCGAGCTTACCTATTTTATACTTTGATTTAATCGTGACTTATGTTATACTCAACATTCAAAAGTTGGAGATTTCTGCTCTTAGAAGTTCTCATGAATTTGCATAAGAACGTCACTAGAATAGGACAATCCGCTCAAAAAAATCTATGTTGCAGCGGCAGACAGTTTTTTAGTCAATATAGATATATATGTATTCACAAGTAGTAGTATGCATTACGGACATGTAATTCCACAGAAATTGTTCCCGAAGGAAATGTGTGCAATAAAAATGGATAATATTGTACGCAGTCTAATTTTTAGCAAGGTCGAATTTTTGAATCAACCTTCTGTTCAAGCCAGTGGTTTGAATTGTTATTCCTTGCAAATTAGAACATTTTCGAGGAAACTTGGACAGAAACACTGGAATGGTCATTAACGTTGCGGCATTTTTACGACTAGAATAGTAGTTTATCCTGGAATAGTATTATACCCCGGTCTGATGGGTACAACAATGGCTTCACATTAGCAGTTGGGACTTGGGCTTCCCTACGACAAATAAAAATAGTCATTAGCAGAGAATATCCTAACATACCTAACTAGAAGTTAAAGGTAGAGAAGCTAAACAAGTGCAACTTTTTTAATCAGTTACTTCGCTCCTCTTACGTTAGTCATCATCATCAGACGCATAAATGTCCATCTAATTTTCCATCATTTGATTTTAGAAACCCCAGTTGTGCAGTCTCATTTCGACTCGTTGCAAACACACCACGCTGATACGATGTACTCTACATTTTGTTTCAATGAAACTTGAATGAAAGAATATTGAAGTTGTGGAAAGGGCGTCTGGCTAGGAATTTGGCAGATAGACAGTGTGAAGTGGAGTCAAACGTTGGCTAGAAGTTCTTTTCCCCTTGCTTTTGTCTCTTCTTCGCTGTAACAGGGCAATGAAATAAAAAGAAGTTTGTTTACGCATTCACTCAGACAGGTACAACACTTCATTCCCATCCACCTTCCAGGTAGGGCCGTACTTACGTACATCGTTGCAAATACAAATTGGCGGAACGTGGAACATATTATCGGAGCTTATTTAAGGTTTAAGCGACGTACAGACGTAGTCTCTTGTTTGTCGTCAGATACATACATTGTTTTCCGGGAGGGAAGAAGTTGTGAATTCTTAATGCAGTCTACCTTGTGGAAAAACGGGAGCATTTTATAGCTTTAACTACAACAGAGTTCATGGGAGAAGGAAGAAGTTGAATAACGATGTTTTAAAAAAAACTGTAGTAGGTACGTAGCTGAAGATTAAAAGTGAGTACTGTGCTCTTGTTTATACATTTTCAATGGCAGTATCACTGACTCGATAAATTATACAGAAACTAGTTTCTTTTGCACTTTTTAATTTGCCACATGTGAATTTTATAATTGCATAAATGAATACAGACCTTTTAAATGAGCGTTTACGAACTATTGAACCATTGTTATAACTTGACTAAGGGGAATTTTAATAATTATTCAGACAAATTAAATGCTTCTGAATGGAATGGTAAATTCAATTTATTTCACCTTAGCCGTACATCATAATGATAAGCAGGCTTTCCTCTACGTTCTACATCAATTTCACAATTTTTCGATGCCGTTATAGGCATTTTCTATGAGATCCTTTCGGGCAATGCCAATTATTGACTTTCCCAGTTTTTCTGAAACTTTTTTGCTGAAATATTCCAGACGTGTAGTAATTTTTTAAGGTATTTTTACTTTTCCGAACGTTTTGAGTGTGGAGATTTTCATAAGACCCAAAACGTTCTTATTCTTTGAGTTTAAGT
>JAHZMX010005957.1:0-14330 GCA_027743895.1 Seira musarum | reverse complement strand
GTAAGCTTTCGCAAGTAAATTTTGCGCAGGCATAAACTTGTTTGTTATCTTGGACAGTTTGATCCTTCATTCGTGAAGAAACGTATACTAATATAGTATTATAGATTATAAAAAAGGTACTTTAGAATGTGTAAAGTACTGGACATACAGATTAAATTCATGCAAACTTGCTAATACTATAAGTACTTTACATATTCTATTAATTTTTTAAAAACCGGAAAAAATCACCGCGGAAATTTTACAATTTTGACGCGGAAATTTCGTACGCTGAAAGAAAAAACTGGAAATTTTGTCTGGGGAAAAAAGTGTCCAGGAATTTATATCCTAGACCCGCTACGCACGTGCCGTTTCACGAAGTCTCCGCACTAACAAGTAAAATCTGATACAGGTTCTCAAGCAAAGGTGAGCCTGACCTTATGAATGTGAATTCCTGATGAAACGTGGTCTTCAAATGTGTCTCAAAACGTTCAAAACATGCCACATGAATTCGAAGAAATTTTTAGACTTTAATGGTAATCTTTCTGATGCGGTCACTACATTGTAATCGTTTCCGTTTGAAAAGTTGTAGTGATGGTTTTAGGGTCGGAAGAAATCCATGAAAATGCCAATTTGTATTCTTGCAGCTAGAGCTTCGGAATCTAAGCCTGACATTCCGGGAAAGAAATCTCACAATAATACTTTATAGACCTTTTTCCCATTGTCACGTAATGCAGAAAATTGCGTCAGTAAAATAATAATTTTTTTTGTCTTTTTCCAACAGCTATTGCGATATCAAAATGCCAAAGCTTACTCGCAGATTTACTTTATCAGCCCACAAAAAGTTATATCAGCTAGTTTAGATATAAAAGATAGACATAAGGACACGTGTTTCAATTAGTTTTCAAAGTAAACTACGATGCATGCAAAATAAAATATGGCAAGGAGGTAAGCAATTCTGCGGTGTTTCCACGGTCAAACTGAGATATGACAGGTCTGTGACGCAAATAGTTTGACCTTAAAACGAAAATTAGAGATCGTTGGGAACAAATTATTTTATCGTGCAACCCATTTGCTGATGCTAACACATTCATTGCATTAAAAACTCTTCAGATTAAAAAACAATTTCAATTTGACGTAAATATATTTCCGCCGACAATAATTATTTCCCAAATTTTTGCTGCCGATTTATACGTTGTCCTATTTATACGTATATACGTTGGGGATTTGATCTCCCGGACAGGGCAAACATTATTATTTTCAGGTTGTTTGCAAAAAACTAAGCATCGCCCGTCAGTCGTAATTCTCAGTATTGCAGAAGACCAACTTCTGCATATTTATCTAATCTCTAATATATTTTGAGGTAAGCCGCACTAAACCAGTCAGTCTCATATCTGATCAGGCATAAACAGGAATATCCATGGGAAGGTTCCTACTATGAGTATATTAGTTGATAGTCGGCAATATCGCATGCTTTAATAACATACATCATGAGAATAAATGTAAAGATATAATTTTTATTTAAATTTAAAAACAAAGTATCTGCTCCGTAAAAAGAATATTAATAAAAAGGATAAATTTTTTATTCATGTTGCATACAACGAACGATAGATTCCAACAGAAATACATACATTGGTATATTCGTGCTGATCCAAATTCCAGAGTTCCAAGAAATTCAAGAACATGGTTCATCTGACAATTTCAACTATAAAACATAAATTGATAGCGTAATTTATTGAGATTCTGGTTCATAATGTCGAAATTAGAGATATTCAATGAAAGAGAAGGTTTTAGCTCCCTTTTTTGGGTTCCAGCTCCCTTGAAAATAAGGGAGCGGATTGCAGCAACTTTCAGTTTTCCGCTCCCTTGTCAGCTAGAAACCGAATTGACATAACGAGTCATCCAAGTATGTTTAAGAAATATTTAGAATTTCGTTTTAGATTGAGGACCTTGCATACATAATCAAAATCAGTATTTAACATGGGACATGAACACAACATAACCTTCACGAATTTATATTATGCTGTTGGATTACCCGGTGAGTATTGCTGTCATGCAAAGGTAAAAATGCAGAGTGTGTTAGACTGAAGGCTTCTTATATCCTAGATTGATATTCACGCTTACTTTGCCGCATACACAAAATCACTATTTGAAATTTGAGATCAATTACTTGAAGTAGGCATTCGACGATTGAAACATGCACGATAGATAATAGTGGTCGGTAAGGTTTTTTGTAAGGGAGCTAAAACACAAATTATGTCAGCTAAACGCTGAATATTTTTATTCGGTTTGAAAAAAAGCGGGACGCAGGGGAGCTGGAACACTCAAAAAGGGAGCGGATATACATAGCATTTATAAAAATATTTGAAATTTGATTTTTCAATTTGCACCACATAGCACAATTTCACAATGTAATTCATTAATATTTTTCTTCAAAAAGTGGAGTTACAGTCAAATCCGACACCTTTCAAAATACCTATACTTCTTCTAACAATTTTTGGAACTGTATACGTTTTCACACAAAAAATGTGATCTTTTTCAGCAATTTGTACCTTTGTTAAAAAAAACCACTCGGTATTTTTGTAAAGTGGCAATAACTTTGTTGCAATTGATGGACATTATCCGTCGTAGAATGGTGTAACACAAAATTGCAAAATGAAACTAATTTTGCGTAGTTGGGCAACTTTATCTTAAATGCCTCCAAAGGAACGGGTCGATGTTGTACTTGAAGAACCGACTTCGATGGATCCTTATTTTGAAACAAATGTTAATTGATGCCAATCCTTCACTTTAGCAACTTCTAAAAAACATAAGTATCTACCGACGAGGAATATCTCTATGTGGAAGAACAATTTTTGTGATTCTATCGATTGTATTGATGCTTTTTTGACTGTCATATTGCTTACATTTCTGCGACATCCAGTGTAAGTAAATAAGACGAATGATTATTTAATCAATAGTTTCCGTTCTTTCTTAACGTGTGGAACTATTGTTCCTGCCACACTTTTGCTAATTATACACCAGATCGAAATTAAAATTAAGCATTCTTTCCGTAGATTCCTCGGACTAATTCGAAATTTGCCAACAACCCAAATGCTCTTGTCACTCCTAGTCCTTGTAATCAGGACGGAACCAAGTTGTCCTTAATTTGGAATTGTGAATCTCGACAACACCAACTCTCTTGGGAAGGACCAATCTATTAGCAATATAAACGATAAATTCCTTATCCATGTGGAACACGACAAACGATAGATATTCGAACCCAAATACATACTTTGGTATATTTGTATGGATCAAAAATTCAAGAGTTCCAAGAAATTCAAGAACATATTTCATCTAACAATTTATGCTATATAGCATAAATTGATAGCGTACTTTGATGAGATTCTTGTTGATAGTGTCGTAATATGTGGCGATATTCAATTCCAATAGATTTGAGATTTTTTAAATTATCGTTTTTGTAATAATTAGCACTATATAGCACAAATTGACGGCGTAATTCGTTAAAATTCTTTTTCAACATGTCAAATTATATCACTGTACTGATTTTCAGTCAGATCCGAGACATTTTGAAATATAGTTTTCTACCTAAAAGTTTTAAAGTAATATTTTTTTACAAAACATCCTTTAAAATAAAAAACTATATGCAAAAAGTGTATTTATATAAAAAGTGCGTATGTAAGAAAGTCGTTATATAAATTAATTTATGTAAATTCTGCTCATGCAAAAAAAGTTTATGTAGATGTTCCTAGAACAATTAATAAAAGTAGCGCTAAAATTTGACATCGTAATTAAAAACAGACCAATCACGAGTTTTTTGAGATGCTTAAAGGCAAAGAAAAGAACAAAACTTTTTCTGTTGTTCCATGCAAAGTCTTTATAGACACTAAATTTCATTGCCAATTCTGCGAATTTGTCCTTTTCTAACAAATCCTCCAGAGTTAGACAACATTGTTCAGCGCAGAGATCTAATTATCACTCCGGTTTTTTAGTATTCAAGAGAATTAATACCATAATAGCAAATTTAATTAATTTTAGAATGAAGAAATCACAGGTGCAAAATTAAAATGATGAATTCCAGGAACAATTGCTATAATTTTGAGATAATTTTTTAACGACGTTTGCACAAACTACTTGGTAAATGGTACATAACATGCGCATAGACAAGCGTATGTATATACAATGTATTTTTAATAATATACTAAACCAGATGAAAGAGTCACAATTTCAATTAAGCGTGCTTTTATAATATGTGGATATTTAAAATATTTCTACCATGATAACCACTGCTGCAATAATAGTTGACAGAAAAATTCAATTAACGGTACCTCAAAATACCGACACATAATTTTACTCTGATGGATATTCAGCTCAATATTCATCACTAGTTACATACGCCCAGGTCCAGCCTTCAGTCGTATAACAACTAGGTTCTGGATACGGGATACCCAATCATCTGAAATCGATAAAAAGCAGTAACTCAAAACCCATTTTTCCAACGTACGTGTGGCATTTAGAAAAACGGCAAGGACGAAATATTTTGCCCTGAAATATCAAAGAAATCAGAACAGAATAAATCATAATATAATTGGAGCCAAAGTAGAAATTCATCTTCCACCTAACGATTCGACATAAATAAAACTCTTTGTTTTGGACGGCTTAACTTATAAAATGTATAGGTTTTAGTTGCTTCCTAATACTGACCACAAAGTGTAAGAATTTCAACGTCGATATGTATTCAGTTAATCGTTGCGGTTTCGAAAAACATTAAATTTGACATAACTAGCTACTTACGTTAGTGGAACAACACATGTCATATCATCCAGATCAAAAGCATAATATCATCCAGAAGCATAATACGTCTTGCGGAGGGAAAAATTGGGAAATTTAAGCCGACATATCATTGATTCCCGAGGTTCACCGTTGCTGACTGCTTTCTCACTATCACCCCTTGTGTTTTGTGTCATTAAATACAAGCCACTTTTGCCTTTCCTCTGGTATCTTTAACAACTGCAAAAAAAAAACAAATAGGGTACGGATAAATACAAGCGCTGACGCAACAGAAACCTATCCGTGTGGTAAGCTGATTTTGAATGGTATTCTTTTTCTGTTCCGAACTTCCTGCGTAGTCACATGCAAAGTCACATCCTGTCTCGTGATATAGAATTTTTCCAAACTTCCATGTTAACATTGGATGACCTGATCTGCAAATGTACTTTGGCAAATTTTTTGGTAATTCGGAACCAGTGGGAGACGTCTGCTTGAGACACTCTCGAACTTCATCGCCTAACGTGTCCCTCCATTGGATTTTTGGTTTGACTTCGCCTTTGAATCATTCAAGTTGAAAGAATAAATATCATCGATCTTGTGGTAAAACGAGAGTCGTTAAAATTACCGCTCTAAAATTACTAGTTTTGGACTTCAAAAGCGTTGTCTTTAGGCGAAGTCAGTCAAGTAAGATAGAAGTAGTCGAAGGAGACATAACGACTTCAAAATTTGGTTTGAACGAAAATGTTTATGAAAACCTATGCGAAGCTGTCCACGCTGTCACCCATAATGCTATATAAGCCGACCATAGCGATAGGTATTGGAAAGCTCCTGAAACACACAAGGGTCACGTTCGAAAGTAAATGTCCTTTGGGACATTAAGGGTTCTTGAATTTAGCGCGGAAAAGAAAGTTAAGCATTTGTTTCATTATTCAACACTTCTCGCATACACGGGGACGCCTAGAGATGAACAATCGGATGCGGAAGGATGGCAAGATGTTTCAGCCTTTGACTCATTCAAAAATGCAGTTAAAGCAGGTTATGTACTTTCCAAGCATGTTTCCGAGCAGTTAGTGTACGCCGCAATACAAAAGGGCATTCCTTGCAAAGCCTTCCGATTTCCACTGATTTCTGGTGACAGCCAAACTGGAAGGATCGATTATCTTCAGAGTCATGCAATGCTAAGATGGTTGACCTGCATGAAAGTCGGAGCAATTCATGATCTCCACGCTCCAATGATTATTTTCCCCGTAGATCATTGTGGGAACATCAGCTTGGATATTTTTTTCAATCCTGACGCTCCCAGTGATGTGTTTAACGTGGTCACCGATGAAATTGTGGAAGAACAGATTTTGGTGGAGGTGAGTCGTAAATTTGGCGTGGATATGAAGGTGATGACACATCCGAAGTTCTTGGAAAAACTGAAGATGGAAGACGAAAGTTCTCCAGTTGCCCCGTTCGTCAAGTTGTACATCGAGGTGGAGTCTGAAGCTCTTCAAAATTTTGAAGATCCTTTGGTTGAAGCGCTAAAAAAATATTAAGACTCAAGCTCTAATCCTCTTGATACGTCCAAAATCAGAAGATATGCACCAGAGTATGAAAATATTGTTGAGAATACAAGTAATGTATTGATAAGAGACTTTATGTACTTAAAGAACGACGGTGCATTCGAGAAATTTGGAATTAATTGCGTGGCTAGGAAAACCTAATCGACAAGTGTTACACATCATATTTCTACGCAAGTAAGCAGCCCTGTGTTACAGCAAGTCTATATGTTAAGAACAAATTTTCAAGATTTTAGTCGTATCAAAATTATAATAATGTTAGTAAATGATACAGCAAGCCAAGTCAGCAACCGGACAATACCTACGTGGAAGTCAAGCTCATCATTTAATATTTAACTCATTTAATGCAACTCATTTGGTCTTAACACTCAAATAAAACATTTCCAATCAAACGGCATCAAACACGTTGAAAATGTTCACACGGAAGAGCCTAAACTAGTACATATGGAACATATCGTAGGTATGGCATTATTAGCACGTTCGGAGATTCTGTTATGGAATTTCTAGAAATTAAGGAATTTTTACTACAGCAAACTTCAATTTACAGCAGCCACTGGCTGCTTCTAAAACAATGCCGGGTGTTTAGTCGCAATCTAGTCTTAATTTCCCAAAAAACATTTTTCACAGCGCAGGTTGCGTTGTGCCAGGCGAACGACCTAATTAGGCAGAGCAAATGTTCCTTAGTATTACTATATGACGTCTTAAATAGGCATCCAAAGACTTTCGGAAAACCTTATTCAAATTTGCTGACATTAAGAGGAAAGAATAGCACTAGTGAAGGTATGAAAATATATTATTTAATCCACGTTACGACTATTACTCTGGTCCCCTTCGAAGTATAAAGCTTACAATGTTTTCGAATATCAAATGATTTAAATAGGAAGGTAATTTGAAAATTATACAAATCAATTACAACGCCATTCCGTTCTGGAGGTATCCAGTCGCAACCTTGTTCATTTTTACTGACGGAGTCTACAATTCCTATTGAATTATTCCTCTTACTGTAAATTCTCCTTTTCTATTGGATGGACGCTTTCCGATATACTTGGCTTCTTGCGTTTCCAACTAAATTGAAATACCACAAAATAATTAAAAGGAACCCAACGCACTGCTCCTACTGTTGAACCATAATGATGATTTTCTTACATTCTGGGAATTGGGATCAAAGGAGCGAAACTGCAACTTCCACTTCCAAAATCATTTAAGGTTTTTTAAGAATTTTAAGTCAACTAAAACTGTAGGGTTAACGGTTAATTTTTTACATCGAACATATGGGATGTGATAACATTCAATAGTCCTTGAAAACTTAGCATAACTTTGTATTTGAAATTTCGAAATTTTAACTGTCAACAACAGGAAACCGAATATAGTGATTAAGACCAAACAGCAACACAGAAGTAAGCGTTCGACAGACTTATACTCAATGAACGTGAAAATCCTTATACCATGAATAGCATTTTTGTTTTGTTCCCAGCCAGGATCAAGAATATTCCCATGACGAACAGAGCGCAAGTTAAGCCCGTGACCACTTTGAAGTTTTATTTTAAAAATAAGGACTCATAAATTAATTAATTTTAGAATGGGTAGTCACAGTTGAAAAATTGAAAAAAGTTTGAGAAGCCTTTTCAAGGGCGCATGTATGAATTACTTTGTAGATGGAACCAAACATGCGCAAATACAAATTTCGTTCATACAGAAAGGTTTTAATAAAAATCCGAAATCAATTATGGTAGGTATATTTTAATTAGGCGTACTTTTGTGTTGACATTTCAAACATTTTTACAATGATTTTTACTGCTGCTTAAATAGTTGACAGGGACAATAAATTGAGGAATTATTAACAGTTTCCATATTAACCAGCAGAAATTTTGCTCAGATGAATATTCAGCTCCGAAGTCCTCATCATCCTCACCACAGAAGCCCCCCAGACCCATCTTTTGTGGTGTAAAAGCTAGGTTCTGGGTATGGGATACGGGATTACCCAATCGTCTGTAAACATGAATAGCATGGCGTAGCTAAACCTATGGATAACTAAAAATCATTTCATTTTCCAAGCCAACAGTTGAGTGTCCTAATTAAATGAATGCTGAGAAACATAAACTTTGTAATGTATTTTAGCAAAAGTAATAACTCCAAATAGAGTCAATCGAATTGACGCAAGAGAATCTATTTAAACTTGGGCTGCTCAATAACTTGGAAAACGAATGTAAAAGATTTAGATATTAAAGCGCCAATACTTACCGTGAAGAGCTAGAATTTCAATATTGTACGATCTTTTTGAAACTTTCAAAAAATCTATTTTCGAATACCGCAGCTAGTCAATGAAAATTAACAATTTCGAAAAAAATGGATTCAGTTTGAAATACTTACGTGTCGAAACAACACACACCTTTTCAATCAGATTAAAATGTCCTAAAGCATGCAAATTCGTGTTGGTGTAAGGAATTTGAAATAGACCTCGACAAATCATATATTCCCAGGGTTTACCCGTGCTGACAGCATTCTCAATATCACCCATGTGATAGGTATCGTTAAACAGTGCCCACTTTTGGCTTTCCTTTGGAATCATTAACAACTACAACCAGAAAAATAAGGTGTAGTTTATGCAAAAGTAAGGGAGTTTTCGAGAAACAGAAACATAAATTTACCTGTGTATTTAGGCCATTTTCTACGCTAGGCCTTTCCAGTTCGGATTTTAAAGCGAAGTCGCAGGTGAAATCACACTTTGTCTCATCATATCCAAGTTTTCCAAACCTCCAAGTTGTGGTTGGATGGCCTGATCTGCAGATGTATTGTGGTAAATTACTCGGCACCTCGGAACCAGTGACAGAGGTCTGCTTGAGACACTCCCGAACTTCATCGCCTAACGTATCCCTCCATTGGATTTCTGGTTTTGCTTCGCCTTTGAATCATTCAAAGTTTAAAGCTTAAATATTATCAATGTTGTGGTAAAACGAAAGCGTTAAAATTACTAGCTTTGGACTTCACAAGCTTCATCTGCCTTCACCTTTGTTAACCAGATTTATAATTACCAGTATAATTACCTAATTGCCTTACTCCTACTTAAATTCTTATTATTTTTATTCTCTGTTTTTATAATATGATCAGATGAAAACGCTTGAAAACTTCAAAAGTTATTCAGAAAATGAATGGTAATGAAGAAGTGTTGACTGAATTAAATACTAACATTATTTTTCGAAAGAAGAATACCAAAGGAAATTATATTAACATTGGATATGGTGGCATTGGATTAATATTTTGAAAGCCGGTTACGGGACTTTGTAAAACCAACTCACTAATCTCATGTTATTGCTTTCTGCTTTCAAATTTATAATTCAGAGGAGGTTTTTTAAATTGTTTAAATGCTTACACTTACAGTCCTATCTCTGAACAGCAGTGTTGGCAAAAAAAGCGCTTTTTTGAGGTCTTCTCCTGCTTTTGCTGTTTTGCCTTAAAGCTGCTGTTTTGCTTGATTGGTGTCAGCTAATGTATCCCTTATGGCAATACCTATTAACGTATTAAGGATAATACATTAGTAGGTATTGTCATAAGGAATAGTACAGCTAGGTAGCAATCCATGAATATAGCAAAAAAGCAGTGAAATTTGATCAGGAAAAAAGCTGCTTTAAAGCAAAAAAAGCAATCAAGCGCTGATATGAATACAGGGGCCGTGCCAACACTCCGGAATATGTCTCACATTTTGAGATGCAGTCAAATTGTATAAGCAATGTCAGCATCTTTGTTTGGTTCACCGAACAAGTAAGTGCTAGATGGATATGAAGGCTGTACTTGTCCGATTCGGTTTCTTACTTCCAAACACTTTATAAGAAATATTGTTATAACCCTTGTCGCGACAGCACTTACTTACCGGACTCCATTAAAATTTTACCCTTGTACGATACAATTTTCGCAGCCTCCCTTCTACCAGGAGAACAGGTCATTGTCCTGCAACCTCCGTTTCCATCATGCGTGGTTGGAAGAAATATCTGTGGATGCAAAATTAGCTAATAAGTAACAAATTATTCACTAGAATTTTTTACAGAAAGTATGACGGAGCAAACTTATACAAATTATTGAACTATTTGCCTTAAATCTTTTAAAATCCTCATCGACAAGTTCTACTGGTCGTCCATATTCTTCATCACCAGCGCAGAAAAATGTGCAGGTTCTTTGGTCGAAAGTAAGATACTGCTCGTGCTGAATACCGTAATTATACGTCTTTTCGCACAGGTAATTTGGAGTCACAACCTTTTCTCTATCGTCTCCTTGATTTTCAACAAGACAAGCTTGCAAATCCTGTACGGTAACCAATCGCCATTCCCTACCAGGTATGACAACCTCTATTTAGTAAGAAGTCGCCAATTATTTAACAGTCGCTTTTCCTGATCAATAATCAATATAAGTGGCAAGGATACATAGGCAAATTACCTGATCTTTTCGTTTGTTGAGGTCTATCATTATCTTTTGCAAAAACTCCTAAATCTGGTGGGCACTTTTCAAATCTTTTTTTACAACCTGAATCAAAAGTTCATAGTTATTAACCCTGCGTTGGAATAAGTAAGAATCTGAAGCTGTAGTTCAACCAATTTCCTAGATTTTCTTCAGGAGGACATACCTAATGTTCTACTTCCATACATCGTAAGGAATGCAAGAACGCAGGATATGTGGAACGAAGCTGAGAATGTTGAAAAATGTAACGCAAGATTTTGCATGCAACGAAAAAAAACAGTTTAAAGTATTTTGAACTTACCATTTACTTTCATGTTAAGAATTATGTTGTTTAAGTCTAGAGCAACAGAAACCACTAAATCTAATGAGCTTGTCCAAATGTGCATATGGCGGTAAAGTTAATTGCAGAAATTAATTTCATTTCACTGTTTTGTTTCATTTGTTTATAGCGCGCACATTGCTGACAAAAATTTTATGGCAATTCTTTACGATAGGAATACATATAATCCGACCGACGACTTCTTGAATATAATTCATTCCTTCTTTATAATTGCGCATAAATGACGGCCTATGAAAATCTACAGACACTAAAATGGTATTTTATGAACAACTGTTCGCCGTTAACCCATTTCCGTTACGTCGTTATTATCGGCGTCCATGACATATATATCTTGACGACACGAAGACGTCAAAATATTTACAGCTTTTGCACTAGCTAAAGATTGTTGCTTGCAAATTTAAAACAAATGTGCACAAGCAAATCCCGCTTTTCTCATTATGTGCTATCATTATTGAACCAGACGTGCAAGTTCTGTGCCTTGATTGCAGTAAAAATAGAATAATTTAGATATAATTCTAGGTAGTTTGATATTTTCCGATGGTATATTACCTTGTTCAACTAGAAATTTGAATTTCATTTTCTTACTGATTTCAGGATAATGTTGCTTTTTTTTTGTTTTCGTGGGAGCGCGAGGAGCAGGTTTTTATTTTCATGTTGTCGTATTTATCCTCATATCACGCTAAATCAGCCATTAGCATGGATTGTGTTATAAAGAAAAAGTGTTTGGGGCGTTCTTGTGTCTCAATATGTGTTTTTATTTTGAAAGATTTTTCCAAAGGATTTATCCATACCGGAAAGCAAACCCTACGCATGATGCTTATAATTTTCGGTTCAAGGTTTGTACTGACGATTTTAAGGAGTTCATGCCCACCCTGCATAGCAATTACAGAGTTTTAAAGCAAAGAAAAGAATAACGACTCGTTTGCTCTGCAGTTGCTTCGATCATTTGAATTTTCCTAAAACGTTTCGAATATTTCGATTGAATATTTGTCATGGCCAGAAAGTTTCTTTACTTCCAAATTCAGTGCTGTCGTCTTTTACAATTACATACCTTCTTTTTAGTGTGCAGAAACTCAGAACCGTTCATTTAGTAGCATAAAGCATAATTATGAAAAAACGACTGAACCCAGTTTAGTTCTAACAGCGGCCACCAATGATTTTTCAATAACGATCAAATATTTTCGTTGTTCTAAGGTGGAGCAATGCAAAAGGAATCGAGTTTTGCTCCCAGTAAGTTAGTGTTATCTTTAAGAAGAATTTGGCATTTCTAAGCGATTTATTCGGAGATCCATGCAATATTGTCCGCTTTACTTCGTTCGATTAAGTTACGTTGGCATCCTGACTGTACCTTTTTAGTGTTTCATTTTTAACGACAAACGTTTTACCTGATCTTAAACAATAACATGAAACCTATAAAAAGTTTGTTTTGTGAGAAACATGTAATTATTTTCATGGATATGTGAGTGTTTTACGCACCGTCTAGACATAATACATTGGATAACATCAAACACCAACAAACAAGTAAGCGTGGGAAAGACTTCAATTCAATGAACGTAATAGGCCGATTCCCATGATGAGCACTTTTTTGTTCAATCCAGGATTAGGGATAACTCCATGACCGGACAAGTGGAATGAAATTTGAACCCCGTAAACATTTCTAAATTTTATGGACAAATAAAGAATCTGGAACAGGGAACCATTCACGCTTTTGATCGACAATGCAGAACGGGTTTTCGATTTAATTTTTAAACCAGAACTTAATTTCTGAAATTGCTAAAGAAGAATATTATTATACGCATGATCCGCTTTTACCTTGCTTTAGCAATGCTGAAATGTCAATAAGTGGAGCTATTAGTCAATCAATTCCAATTCGAAGAAAAGCATATATCGCGTGGCGTTTTTGTCGCACCTATTGAAGGCTAAGAATGAGCGATATGAAGGTGTCAATTATAGAGTAAAGGACAACGGAGCCGTTTTGGATTACTTTTGTATTGTCTCCTAAGTGTTCCAGGCTGTCAATTTAAACAGTTAATTTGTTTGGACCCACGAACTCTTCATATGAAGATCGTCGCAGCATGTATACATAAACAGAGTTTGAATAGGCTTGTCGAGTTTCTCACTTATATTCTTTAATTGTGAATCGAAAATTTGGTTCCGGTTGTCGCATATGCTTTATGACGTGATTGTACATCTACATCGTAAACCAAGAAACCGTTGCTAAAAACTAAAGTTGGGTATCTTAGAAAAAATAGATGAACTTACCCAATATGAACAGAGGAAAAATTGCATTAACAATGCTGATAAAACGAAGTGTTAAAGTTTGTCTCGTAGTTCCATAGTTTTACAAGGACGAAGCTAGATTGGGAAAATTGCAAACAGGTCAAGAAGGCATTTCACGGACCTTCGGATAATTTATTGTCTATATGAAAAAAACATGTGTACATACAAGTCCCGTACATAAACGATGTATTTTTATTAAAATCCGAAACCAATTAAAACAGGCATAGTTTCAACAAGGCATGATTTTCTGTTGATATTTAAAACCTTTTTACGATAAAAACTGCTGTTGTAATTAACAGAAAGATTGAATCGAGGAATTATTAGCAGTGCTCACAAAAGCGACTGTTAATTTTATTAAAAATGGATATTCAATTTTCAATGTCCGCATAATTTTCATAAGCAAAGTCCTCAGTAGTATCAATGCTTGGTTCCGGGTATGGGATAACCCAATCGCCTGCAAACATGAATAGCATAGCGCTAACTCAATCTGTGGATAGCTTAAAATCATTTCATTTTCCAAGCCAAAAAATGAGTGTGCTTTTTATATGAAAGATGAGAAACTTTGTTCATGAATTTGAGACACTGTAATGATCCCGAATAGAGTAAGTCAAGGCAAAGACGTCCGGTTCATTTAAGATTTTGACGGCACAATTACGACGACTATATTGACTTGGAAAACGAATGTATTAGTTTTAGCTATTAAATCGCTAGTACTTACCGTGAAGTGTAAGAATTTCAACATCGTTCGGTCTTTTTGAAACATCCCAATCTATTTTTAAGAATACCGCAGTTAGTCAATGTAAATTCACAATTTCGGAAAAATAGTTTGAAACAACTTACCCAGAGAGACAACACATGCCATTTCTTCCAGATCAAAATATCCCAAAGCGTGCTCATACGTGTTGGTTAAAGCATTGTAAAATTGACCTCGACAAATCATATATTCCCAGGGT